>JAGDQP010003602.1:0-92315 GCA_022664845.1 Lepisma saccharinum
TTATAGTTTCTATCTACAGAACTCCGAATTCTCTATTTGTAAATTTTTTGTCCAGTATTGAAACCTTATGTGGCAAACTTGGAAAATACAAGTATTATAGGTTGGTTTTTATTGGTGACATAAATATAAATGTCCTGAAGGATTCTTCGGAGGTCATCAAATTTGTTGACATCTTGAATTCTGTCGGCCTGAGGTATAAAAATGATCTTGCAACGCGCTATCATGCTTGTTTAGACAATGTTATGACTAATATTGATAATAATAATTTGTCATGCGGTACTATCGAACCTAAAATTTCAGATCATTCAGGACTGTGGATTATTTTTGACGATTTAATTGATTACACTGCTACTGCGGGGAATAAGTTAATTACCTCATATCGCCCCTTAACGGGATCAAAACTTGAAATACTTCGTTCTTTTTTGAGTTTATTGGATTTTAATGCTTTGCTTAACTTTCCCTTACCCATGAATTGTCCACAGTCTCTTGAATCCTCCTGGTCTACCTTTACTGAGATCCTGCAATATGCCATATCCCTCTATTGTCCTTTAAAGGTTAAATTGGGTAATGTCAATAAGGATGTGAATATTAAATGCCAATGGTATAATTATAAATTAGGGCGGATAAGGAACCTACTTTTTAACTATTACGCTCGGGTCATAGGTGGTGAAAAAAAACTAGAAACTAAATATAAATCCCTAAAAAAACTTTACAGATCGGAAATAATTAAAGCAAAAAGAAATTTTAACGATCTTTACATTAACAATTCCACAAATAAAGTTAGAGCAGTTTGGAAGGTAATTAACTCACTAGCGAACAGAAATAAACATGACAATTTAATAGACATATCTCCGGATGAGTTTTGTAAGCACTTTTCCTGTAATACCCCCAATTTTTCCTCCAGCTTAACTGGTAGTCATTCGGCCCCTAAGAGTTGTTTTGTCGATGATATGATTAATGTAATGAGCAGGCCCCTAGTGCTGACACCTTCTACACCTATCGATGTTATTTTAATTGCAATGAAGCTAAAGAATAAAAGAAGCGAGGACATTTTTGGAATGTCTCCCTTCCTTCTTAAACATATAATTGATTTGATAGCTTCCCCGCTCTCGACTCTTTTAAATTGTTCATTAAATCTTGGTATGTTTCCCCTGTGTCTTAAATGCTCTATTATTATTCCCGTATATAAGAAGGGTGATAAAACCAATTTAGATAACTATCGCCCTATTGCTATTGTTCCTGTGTTGTCGAAAATTTTTGAGCAATTTATATATAATCAGATAATAGCTTATTCTGACTTGCATAATCTATTGCACCCTGCCCAATATGGTTTTAGAAAGGGATTCTCCACAATTGATGCAGTTGAAAGAGTCGTCAGAATTATTTATGAGAATTTTGAAAAGAAATATTCAACATCTGTAACTTTGATCGACCTTAGTAAGGCCTTCGACTCTATTTCACATAATCTTCTAATTGAAAAACTTCCCAATTATGGATTTACCAATAGTGTACTTAGACTATTGTCCTCTTATCTTAGGGAACGATCCCAGATTGTTAAAATAAATAACATATTTTCCCGCCCTTCTCAAATTAATAAAGGTGTCCCCCAAGGTTCGATATTGGGTCCAATTTTGTTCCTATTCTACATAAATGATTTCCCCGCTTATATAGAGAATATTTCAATTCCTATCTTATATGCTGATGATACGACTTTAACTATATATGGTAAGGACATCGATCAAATAGCTATTGCATCTGATTCTTGCTTAGATGAAGCAAATAGATGGTTTATTTCCAATGATCTCACAATAAATAAACTAAAGACAGAAAATTTATTATGTTCACTTAATCAAAATATAATTAAAGCGAACTCTAATAATTCGGTCAAAATGTTGGGTATCCATATCGATCCTAGGTTAAAATGGGATGTCCACATAACGCAGTTAGCTAAATCTCTGGCTAAAAACTTATTTATACTTAGAAGAGTAAGAAATTATATTTCATTCGAGTGTTTGAAATCGGTGTATTTTGCCCTGGTCCACTCGTTGATTTCGTATGGAACTATTCTTTGGGGTAATTCCTCTGGAGCTAAGGACATATTTATATGGCAGAAGAAAGCAATTCGCTGTCTAAAAGGTTTAAATAATTCTGGTTCGTGTAAAGCTGCATTCCGTCAAGAGGGTATTATGACTTTGCCATGTATTTATGCTTTGCATTGTTTGTTATATACCAAAAACAATAGATCTGATTTCAGTAAAATAAGTAGCGACACAGGATACGTCACAAGATATGGATCTAACTTGAGACTACAACATTCTCGCTTGAGTATTACCCATAAAAATCATATTAGCACTGGAGTAAAATTGTTTAATATGCTGTCGCCAAATGTTAAACAGCTAAGTTTGAAAACTTTTAAGGCCCATCTGAAAAGAATTTTCATAGAATCTGCAGCTTACAATGTGGAGGAAATTGAGTCCTATTTAAAACTTAACATGCATAATTGAATACGATTTCTTACTTTTCTGTCTGGTAAACTTGGTAATTTTTAATGTATTTTTCTAGCTGCTTATACACCGTAATTTTACATAAATGTGACTCTTAATCTAAAATGACTTTCCTTCATCGGCTATTTTTATATGGATTTTAGTATATTATTTTTATGTATTTTTGAGTTTGTTCTTATTTTGGGATGCATTATTTACAGGTCTGTTTGAAATTTTTTCCATACTTATTCGCAGATGTATTTTGTTTTTATAAGATTGATCTCTTTTACGCTCATCGCATTTAAATTATATAGTATTTGTTTTGTAATCCATCGTACCTGTGTTTGAAACTTTTAAAAGAAAATCTATATCTAATGTAACGTATTTAATTTTGTACTTGTAATTTGTTTTTATATAATATTAATGCTCGACGATATTGATAGCTCTGTATAAGGCTCTAGAATTGAATAAAATAAATATGAAATATGAAATATGAAAAGCAAATTCAATAAAAATAACTATGTTTTTTCATGTTTTCATTTGCATGTTGAAAACAGGTTGAATTTTAAACTATATTTCAACGAACGTTTAATTTCAACGATACAGTAAAAGAGTAGTGATTTCTCCAGGTGGATTCTTGGATAAGTGGTCAACGCGTTGGTCTTCGGTGTTAATTGGCAGTGGAAGATCGTTCCTGCCTACTGCTCTTGCTTAGCCCTGGTTCACACATGCGATTCGGGAGCCGTGCGGCGACCGTGCGGCAGCCGCACTCAAGCTTATGGGTCATTGAAATAAATGAAGTGGTTCACACATACTGCGGCTGCGGGACGGTGCCGCAGACCTGCCGCATTGCCCATAGCGGTGCGGCGACCGTGCGGGAGCCGCAAGTGCCTTACGGGCCATTGCACAGCATTGGATGGTTCACACTAGCTGCACGGGAGCCGTGTGGTTTGTCTCTTTTGGAATCTTTTTTTTTAATCTACTCTTTCTTTTCTCAACTGTTCAATTATAAAAATGGAGATTCTTCATATTTTTCTCTATTTTAAGTAGAGAATTATAAGCTCAATAATAATAATAATAAAATAAAGTCTGACCGAATATTAAAATGAATAATTGGAGGTATAAATTGATAACTTATTTTGTATTGAAAAATGATGTTATCTTTACTTACTTACTTGCTCTATGGCTTACAGAACTCGCAAGTTCATCGCCGCAGTAGCAAACGATCGCCATCGGGCTCTATCCTGGGCAAGATCAAGCCAGTTTTCACTACAGACACTTATTTCTCCGAGATCCCTTCTAATATTGTCCTCCCAACGTTGTCTCCATCTTCCCAACGGTCTCTTTCTCTCCGGCTTTCCAATCAACATGGAATATAGTCTTTGTTTTTCTCCCATCCGAGCTACATGGCCTGTCCATTTTATTCGTCGCTATTTCATTATTATTACAACATCAGGTGAGTCGTACACTCCGTGGAGTTCTTTATTATGCAGTTTTCTCCATTCTCCAGTCATCTCATCCCGTTTTGGCCCGTATATTTTTCTCGAAACCTTAATTTCAAACACCCGCAATTTATGTTCATCTGCTAAGGCCTTACTCCAACTTTCGCAACCGTAAAGTATTACTGGAAGAATGACAGTTCTTTATAGTATTTTCAATTTCAACTTCCTTGATATTAATCTCGGAAAAAATGATAAATCTGTCAGTACAGGCTCTTCAAAGTAGTAGAGTTCGAGTCCAAGAGGGACATAAAGATTGTCAGCCTTTAAATACTTATCTAGGGAAAAATATGAACTTAAACAAAATAATGGTAGCAAAAGTTCTTTTTTGTTTAAATGCTTTGCTTTATTTGTTTATAATACATATGGATAGAAATAAGTTTGTTTCTCCTTAATGTTCTTATACAGCAGCGAGGTTATGAAGAACAGGACCTACAGCTACAGCTCAAAGTGGAATCCGAACCAGTACTGGATTTGCACCTGAGAGAGATTGTCCCCACCTGGACTCGAACCCGGGACCCCTTGTTTACATGCCGAAAATTATATAAAATTATCGCAGATAGTTTAATATGTGAAATCGTCACCATGAAGTTCATACTATTTGTGGCAGTTTTGCTTTTATTTATTGGTTTAAACCAATTGATATTTTGAAAAAAACAAAACAAAAAAAAGCACTCCCCATATAAACTGTCACTCCCACCTACATGAGAATACCTTCAGAACTTGAACATTTCCACACTTGCAGGTACAATATTCTCACTATATGGCAGGAATATTCCAATGAAAATAATAATAATATGGATGAAAGTGTCTACGAATTTTCTTGCTCGTAAATGCACTGTAAAATACGGTTTCTTAAAATTAATAAAGCAACTTTTATTTTTGCACTGAGAAATAATTTTCATACAAATGAAATATCAACATTATTTCATTTTAAATAAAAACATATCGGTTTGGAAATAGGACCACTGATCTTATTTTAAAACCAGCATGTTCTCAATTTGAATAAATAGAGAAACTTGAAATTTCATACCTAAGAAAATTATTTCTACTATTGCACGAACGTGCGCATCCATTGCGATAGTTCTTTAAACTGAGATTCATCCTTGAACGCCGCAGAGTGTTCGCAGACAAACCGCAACATGTGTGAACTGTTTGTGCGGATGTCGCACGGTCGCCACAAGGCTCCCGCACCGCATGTGTGAACTGGGGCTTATCGTAGTGGTTCGTGTCGGGAGAAGAGGTGGTAGACGGTCAGCGAGAACTGAGTGTTTGTGGTGCTAAAGTTGAGTGATCTATTAGTGAAATGAACTCTTTCAAATACGCCAGAGCCAATACAGTGAAAATTGATTTCAATGCTCTCTCTATACGTCCTTCTCTTATAGCTATTCAAGATCTTATAATTGAACAGTTATTGAAGAGGACTCCGTCAGTGCCTAATAGTGTGGAAGACGAAAGATCGTCCCCAGCTACTGCTGGCAAAAGTTCGCATGACGTAAGGTCAACCCAAGGGAATCCAAAACTTATAGATAATGCTTCTTTAGAAGAGGGCTTAGGATTGAATCGATGGAGCAATATTGATCAAAAAGAACAAATGTTTGTGATCTCCACGAGAGCAAAGGTTTACTACAGGACCTAGAACGAAGTGCCGGTGTAGTCTCAGAGGCAGAGCAACATCTCAGCGTTAGTGCTCAAAAGGAACAGTCCTCGCCACAAATGCTATTAGAAGAAGAGACAAGTTCTTCATAAGAAGAGGCTGTTGTTTCTAAAGAAGCAGAAGAATCGGCCAGTGTTAATGAAGAAACAGGTGACGAGACCTTTTCGTAATCTGAGACGTAAAAGGCGCTGTCCAGTAAGTAGCCTACTCATTTATCTTCAGTGTCAAATAAATAGAAAAAAAAAAGAGGAACTTAAAAACTATATATATATATAAAAAAAAACAATAGCGTTGTGTGTACTAGATTACTTTTGGGGTGCTTATGTCTCTCCTTCGGGGAGTAATTTTGTTTCTAGTGGCGTGGTGTTTTGAGTTTACGTCACTATGGCCTATGCACGTCGCAAGTCAGGAAGATCGTTATTTCTTGCCAGGGTTGTGCTATCAATAGCAGTGGGGACCTTTTGTTTATAATTCTTTGCTATTTCAGTTATGGCAGGTAAGAGTGGGGACTACAAGAGAGATGAAAACCTTCAGTATAAAATTGACGAGTCTCAGTATTTGTCATAGTTACGCCTCAAATAAATGTAAGATTCTAGAACATTTTGTACAAGAAAATAACATACACATTCTTGCTACACAAGAGTGTTCTCAACAGGATTTGGGAATACGTGATTATAATTATTTTAAGAACTTTGATGCGGTTTCGAATACTACTATAGGACTTTTTACAAGAGTTGACTTGGACATTAAGGAACTGTATCGATCAACCGATCGTCGTGTTTAGGTGTTTCAACTAGAAAACTTAACTATCTTTGATGTTTACCGTCCGAGTGGTTCGCATCAGATTGCAAGCCGGGAACATTTTTTGAAAACTTAACGGTTCTCTTGCAGTGTTACCAAAATGACAACATTATAGTTACGGCCGATTTCAGTGCAGAATATAATCGCTCAGACACGACAGCTAAACAGAATTATAGTAAAAATTTCAATATAATAATCGAATCCTTTCAGCTACATGAGGTGTGGACGTTTTTGAAACCCCATAGTCAGGTTTTCACTTACTTTCGTCGACAGTCGTAGCAAATTGGATTTCATATTCGTTAGTAATAACATACATTCTTCTTTAAAGGACATAAAAGCGATTAAACTAGGAATATCAGATCATATGTCCTTAGTAATGAATTCCGAATGATCTTTAATGTTACACCTGTATAGGTCGTTCTGGTGGGAATTGAATGAAGATTTTCTGGAGGATGGAAACTTTTGCACCATAATGACAGAAGTTAATCAAGAAGTGTAAAGATATAGGTGTAATCCTGGTTGAGAATTAAAATTGTGGTGTAAGAAAAAAATAGATATCGATATGAGTTCAAACAATATGTTTGTGAATATTATGCTGATAAAAAGAAACTTAAGGCCGCTTTAGACGATACAATTTCTAGTACGATCTCTCGTATGATAGAATGTATACAATCCATAGTACGAGATTTTTCGTACGATAAATCATACAATATTTTATAGTGTTTTACATGGTACAATTTTGGATACGAGGGGATAATGATGAAACTGCTGGAGTTTATAATTGTGACATCTCAGGCTTTTAGGGTAATTATGCCACAGATATTTGTGAAAGTATAGCCCATTTAAAAAATAGAAAATAATTAAAATATTGATAACCATGAATCTTGATGCAACAGAAATTCAGTTTGTTTTAATGCCACATTCTACCAAGTGTATCTAACTTCTACTAGGTAACGAAAGTGTTGTAGCTTTACTTATGTACTTCAATAAAGATATTTCATTGCGGACACACAAAAAACGTTGAAATTTTTACCGTCTTGGGTGATAAGTTCGGAGTCATATTTGTTGTTTCTACAATATTCCTGAGTTAACAAGATATGTGACATTACACAGCACTTCAAAAGTATATAAATCGCGATATATTAACTCCTATATATACATACGGAGACAATTAGTAATACTGCGGTTTAACTACTTCTAACACAGAGCACTGGAAACGCCTCAAAATTCTACGTTTTACGTTCTTATAAGCATGAAATACATGCAAAATAAAAAATGAGGAGTAATGTAGATTTTATGGGAATTATAGGTGCATTTCACACAAGGTATATGGATGTGAACAGGGAGGGTCATGTCTTAACGCTTGAATAAAAATTAGTTCGTTCGATTAATTACCTAGCTCACGTATTGACTTGCACAACTCTGGCTTGACGTCGACACTCTACTTACATCATGTCTACTTCTGTAATTACTGTTCAATGTATTTCATTATTTCGGATGCACAGAGCATATATGTTTATCAGAATCATTGGGGGGGGGGGTATGATTGCAAAGATACCGGTATCCTCTACATTATTTCCTTTCATACATATCATGCCTGCAACAGATTCGGTACTCTACGCACAAGAAAAACAAAATCACCTTAACTGCATTGCACAATATATAGGAGAAGCAGTAGCTATAAGATCACATCAGAACTTTGTCATTATATTTTTAAACATATTTTTCACGTATTTAGTACCTTTTATTTTTAAAGGAAAGCAAAACGTAACATTTTGAGGTATTGCCAGTCCTCTATGGCAGAAGTAGCTGAACTGCAGTATCGCTGACCTTTCTACACTTCCCTTAAAAACTTTGTTTTATATCTTTATACCTGTAATAGTTTATTATGCCATTATGTATGTTAATTTTTTCATCAAGTAATAACATTATATGTTCTCTTTGTCTCGTAATCCATAACCAAACAGCCGAATAGGAAAGCACGCTATATTGCCGGTAGGGGCGCTGTCATAGATTGTACGAAAAATCCGCTGAAAAATAGGACCGTTTCTATTTAGAGAACACATCGGAGATAGCATGAAAAATGGTACGATCCACGCTTTACACGATCAAAGAATGTAACCGATGAGATTGCATATCAGGGATCGTACGAGAAATTGTACCGTCTAAATCGACCTTTATTAATTATTATAATGAATTGTTGCAAGCATATATGAGCAAGCGATGGAAGATGTTCAGTTCCTTCCAAAAGTGCGGCAAGTACAAGCGAAAATCCACTTATTGTATAAGACTAAAACTATAGGTTTACAAAAAAGATCAACACTCTTTAAATGTGAAATTTCTGAAAATGGTAGTCTAGAAACGGTCCTAAAAACAGGAAAAAGAATAAACAAAATTTTATGAATGTTTTTCAAGATGCGCAAGGGAATCTGTTTTCGGGACCAGCAGTTTATTCTGCTATTGGTTTAATATATAGGCAACATTTTCGTAAAATAGAAACCTATAGTAGTAAGATACTAAACTTCTCTTAAGATCACTTAAAATATCTCACTTAAACACTTTGAGTGCAGAGGATCAAAGGTTCCTGCAATAACCCTTGACAATGCCGGAAATTCAAAACACTCTCAACACTCTAAATTGTGCTGCTTCCTCAGGATTAGCTGGCCTTGCGGGGTCTTGGATAGGTAAAAATAGAGAAGTCCTCTTGCCTGAATTACTGAACGTGTATAACTCCTTTTGGAGAAGTCCTCCTGTAACCGGAGATTTTTTTTTTTACCACTATCGGAATTTTGTTAAGTAGAAATGACAGGATTATGTCATTGGCTAATTGTGGTCTGATACACCTTCAAAATGTTGACTGTAAACTGTTACAGCCGGCCGAGCGGTCTGCGGCGGTAGACTATCGGCTCGAAGGTCCCGGGTTCGAGTCCCGGCAGAGGCATGGATGTGGATTTTAACACTTAACAGCTAAAGGCGAATCATGACGGGCCGAAGTCCAAAGTTACTAGACTGACCCATATAAAAATAAAGTTTACCAAAGTTTTTATCTAAACTGTTACTGAAAATAGTATTAGAAAGACTTTCTCAGGTTCTACCCTCAGTACTGCACCCGAGTCAAAGTGGCGTCAAGAGTCTGCTACCTGTTTATCAATAATTAATGTTGGTCCGTGATACTTTCAGTTCAGCTAATAAAGGGCTATTTCCCCCTTCTTAATCTTGAAACTTGACTTCTAAAACGCCTTCGAGAGCGTGAGTCATTTCTATTTGTTTGAAGTGCTTTGATTGATGCACGAATCCGGTCATATAATGCGCTGTCATATTAAGGATTTGGAGTCTAATAAAATTGGATTTTTCGACGACCGGATTACCGAATCTTTCCCCCTCCAAGACGTAAAATGGTGATGTGGCTGATCGCACAAACATTATATGTATTGGAAATGGCAAGTATAACCATAAGACAACGTATTAAACTCTATGCCCATTATGAAAGAGCTTTATATTAACTGTGATCTTGTCAAGAGAATTGTGTTTGTTGTTTAATTGGAGATTGTATTGTATTGTTTAATTCTATAGGTTCTGTTTGCATTATTTAGAATTCTGTTTTCCTTTTTTTTCTTTTATTATTATTTTTTATTTCTTTTGCTTTATTAGTATAGAAATATAGTTTCTTGAAGTGTTTTGTATTTCTAGCATTGTTGTGTTCATTATATATATATATATGTAAACGCGTCTAGCTACCAACGAGAGGCACAGAACGTTCCTGTGTTCGAACCCCACAGCAGCCGCTCGGATTATTTACTGTTGGAAAATTAACACCGTATATCGTGATAAAAACAACGGATAAAATTAAACTAACTGTGTGTATACCAATAGACAGCATTCATGCTCTGTTTTGGCCAACTAAACCCGTTTCTTCATCGTTTCTTCTCAACCATTATTTAACGTCGAATAAACCGTTGAACAGGCGGACATTTCGGTAAATTTATAACGTTAACAAAACGTTTAGGTACTAACGTTTAATCCACGTATTTTCAACGTTTGTGTGCTACTGGGGTAGTCATAAGTCAGGTTCTTGTAGCAAATAATTATTAATACTTCACCTATGCCCATTAAGTGTGTACTAATTTTGATAATAAATCTTATAAGTGCATCCTATAACATAGAGAAGATTATATTATCTCCACTTCAAATTCTATGAATCATTTGGAAAACGTATTTCTGTTTTAAATGTAGAAAAGAAAAATCTCTTTCCATAAAAGAAAGTTATCTAACAGCTATCAAAAAGAGTTTTATGGGCAGTAAAAACTTGTCAAAATGAAAGACATTTCATCTTTTAAAGATCTTTAATAAGTCTTCAAAATTAAATTTAGATTCTTTTATCTCTCGCATACTAGGCAGCTGTATGTGACATAAAAGCTCCAATATATCGAACCAATGATCATGAAAACAAATAATAACAAAGTATAAGAAAAGAATCTTGTTACTGTTCCAAAACTTAAAAGAAAAAGCCAGATTTATCTCTCATAAAAGAAGTTTACAAATCAGAATTTATTTAAGAAAGAATAGTAATCAGTAATACGAAATGAAAAAAAAATATAAAAGAAGATTCTTTTTGTGTTTATTTTTTCTTTTAGAAGAACAAGAAAGGAAATTCCTTAAGACAACTTGTTAAAGCCGGAGTGTCGTAGGCTGGGAGAATCATATTAACAGTAAAATTGGGAGAAGACAGAGAGAGAGAAAGAGAAAGGAAAGGAAATGAGGAAGACTTTGAGTAAAAGAAATAGGAAGAGAGAGAACGAGATAGAAAAGAGAACTAATAAAAAAAAAGGCGACCGAGAAAAATTAAATTAAAAGTAGTCATGGAAACACATTGGTAACGCATCAAAAGTTCTATTTTCGAACATGTACTGACGTTTTTCCCTTCTCAATTTCTCTATGAGAAAAATAGAACTCATTTTTTTTTTACCTTCCTTCTATTTTGGAAATCAAAACCAGTGTGCAGTACACCACGCTTGCATCCTCATTATATGTATATACGTATACACTTTCCATTAGATGCTTCTCTTAAAGGTATGTTTCGAAAGGAAGCAAAATAAATAAACTCATTTTGATGAAAGTTAAATATGGATGAAAATAGTTTTAAATCAATTAATTTGCTGATTTTAAAAACCCCGTAAGTTATGAACAACTTTTTTTCATTCTTTATTACTTTTAAATACTAACGAGTGACTGTACAGCTAGTCACTTGAAAAATAATTTCTGAATACGGTTGTATTTATCTTGTATTTTACTTAACTATGATTCATACAAGAAAATATCAATTTACTAAAATAATTATACACACAGATTCATAAAAATGACCAAGAAACAACATTTTCTAAGTGCGGATCGTTGAAAACATTGAGCTCTAATTAACAATACTGGAATGATCGATTAGTAACTAAAGGAAGAGAAAACATTGTACCTTGGTTACCAATTTTTTATTTAGTTCAAATGGGCAAAACTTTCAGTTCTAACTCAGCTTTCTTGGACTTGTTGTCGTTATGTGGTCCAATTTTAGATTTACACTAATTCTTGAGTTATCCACATACTTGACTGCGTATATAATAGCATATCATGTAAATAATTCACGTTATTTGAAAGACTTAAGATATAAATAAAAATAATGAGTCACGGAGAGACAACATACATAAAGATCAGAATTAGAGCTGAAGATTTGGTTCCCTATGGATTAAACTGGAAGTGGATGCGTTCCCTCTAGCTTGAGATACTAACTTGATTTTTAATGACATCGATCACTCGAGTATGGTAAATTAGAGTTCACTGGCTTTATAAATTCTACCGAATATTGGTTCAGTGTTACCAAATTGTGGAAAATTTAGGCCTTTGAAAGTTTCTGGATCTGAGAATAGATACTAGATAAAGACGAAAACCTCAATTTTCGAAGAAAACATTTTCACGAAAACTTACTTCGGTTGTTCACAACATTACTCATGATAGTACTTGCATTTGAAATGAAACTGAAAAAGAAAAAAAAATAGTCGTACCTGATTTTCATATTCAATAAAATTATTTACAGATTTTAATGTTACGTTCTATTTTTGTTTTCGTAGTTCATAAATTTAAAATATTAAATATTAATATATTATGTAATTATATTTTCATGTTTGTACTAGTCATATGAAGTTTCCGGCCTTAAATATACGTAGATAGATACCAAAATCGGTAAAACTTGACGTATCTGGTTTTGATACCCATTTTACGCATGCACAATTTGTACCAGGAGATATGAGGCAAGTCACCACTGACGGTACTTCAAAGCTAATTTAATTTTGTTGGGACATGTTGCTAATGACAAGGAATTTTCTAGAGGAATTTGGCATTACGAGGGAGTCGTACATAAACAGGAGATGGCCTTCTGCTTAACTCTAACAAGCACCTGAAATGAGAATGGGTAAACCAAGGGGACAGTCACTGATTATATTTTGAGGTTTACCTGGTTATCCTTGCGGGCCACACCAAAAGAAAACCGATGCAGCTGGTACATCAAAATCTAAAGTTCCAATGAATTTCGGCATTGCTCCAAGATGTCGGACTCAATAAGCTTTACATAACATTAGAACCAGATTTAGGTAGGAAAACACCAAACTATCACTGGGCGGACGGTGTTCGCAAAAATTATCTCAAATGTTCTTAGCCACATTAAATGTTCACTCCCAGGGCACAGTTGTTCAGTTGGTAAATTTGGAAAAAGGTTCTAGATTCACCAGCGTCATGACTGACACCAGGTGATCACCAAAAGATCACTGTCGATTGGGCACACAGAAGTTCGTCACATATGCAGATCACCAAACCAAATTTCACAAAGTTCAAAGACGATTTTCAGTTCACAGTCAAAATAACTAAAAGTCGGAACTTTCGGACTTCAACTTTTTCTTCCGGCGAGACAACAGAGCTTCACACAGTCTTTTACTCTCGTCCCACTCTCGATGGAGTGATGTTTTTTTTTTTTTTTGATTGAAGAAGTCACCTCAGCTCATTGACACTGGGAAAGAAGGACTTAGTGTGTTTCACACAGGAAGGAGTTTGGATTAGAAATTATCAATAGATATTCGGAGGAAATCTGAGGCGTGGGAGATACGAAGTTTAATTTACAGAGAATTACTGAAGATAAGGATTCAATTTTCTCTTGAGAATGTTGTAAAACATTCACCTTTAAAAATGATCCAATTGGATTAGAACGTGACCAATCGCTACTCTCAGGTATTAAGCTTTTATTTACTATTTCTGTAATCAGGATGAGTAAAGCTGTACGCCTGGGAGTAAATAGTATTTCCGGTTCTCTCGAGTTGTTATCTGCATGAGTAATTTTTGTGAATTATATACTGATATCTGTTTTTTTTTAAAACTTTAATCTTATTACATGGGAACTAAACATATCGTGTGAAAATACTTGGAGTTACCGACCTATAGCTGTCCATCTGCCTGCGTAGTATGACATCACAAACATGACCGGAGCAAACTATTCGTTTGACATGAAATTATTACTTTTTGATTTATTAAAATTAAAGTTGCATGCAAATCCTTGTAAACTATCATTTTCCAATTTTCGACTATGATGCTTCGTCAACACTACACACTAAATCAAAAGATCTGAATATTCACTCTTATTAGAGCGGAAAGAGAGACCACTCTGTTTAAGCAGAAATTTTAATCGAAAAGAGTGGTTTACTCTTGCTTTGCATAAAAAATGTGCTCTTTCTAGATGGAATTCCGATACAATTGAATGTAATTTATTATTTAAGTTTGAAAGATCTCACACTTTTCAGAGTGAATTATTTGTAATCTTTTTAGAGTGATTCACAATGAATCATGGCTACTAGTCGATTTTATTCTGTGGCATTTGTTACTGTGAAAGTTACCGGAAGACGAAGCCATGCGGTGAAATTTATCGCGTTGCGTTTAGTTAAAATGACAACAGAAAGCCTGAAAAACTTTTCTCAGTGACAAAAATATATCAGAGGTCGTCAGGAGTAACGAGTAAGATATGTACAAGAAATCTCTGAACGTTGTTCTCATGTAGCTGACGAGACGAAAGAAACCATAGACGACGTATTTTCGTTAGTTGGATAACTGACTGAGGGATTAAGCCGCTGGATAGCTGGCCGGAAGGTACAGAGTTCAAACCTCTCCGAGATTAAGTTTTTTTACTCTGCTTCATTAATATGCATATAACTTTTCTTTATTACTACTTATGAACAGTACTTTTGCATCTTTTTACATTTTCAACATTTTATTGCGTCGTTTTCGTGCTCAGAAGATGAAAAGTTTATCTGCAGCGATGGAAATTCATCTAAAAATAATTATCATGTCTACGTTCGCATTACCAAATAGATTACCAAATAAATGCCATCTTCCGCTCTCAAAAGATGAAATATTGCGTTTAAATCGAGCGGAATTTCGCTTTTTGAATTTTGTTTGTACAATAGTGTTTATCGAAGTTTTGGAGGTCGTTGCCCACCAAAATTGCGTTGAACAAATTAGGATTCAGTTGATAAAATAATACTTGCAATATCTGTTTGGTAAAGCTTTATTCGCCTAAAACAGGAGGATCGGTAGGAGAATCAACAGGGCTTAAAACCGAGCAGCTGCCTAGTGCTGGAGTAAGATATGTTACAAGTGAAAATATGGTTAAGAAGGAAGAGTAAGGAAACGGATGCACTTTATGGACAATATTAAAGAAGAAAAATCGTACGTGAAAACATAACGGAAACCGCAAGATCCAGTTAACGGAGAAGGCCTTTAACTTGCCTTAAAGGACCTCTGCTTTCAGTAGAATAGTAATGATTATAATAATGGAGGAAAGACAGAAAAGCCAGTCACTATTCAACTTGCACTGGAAACCGGACTAATGGATTTCAGTTCTTCTCCTTTTCCTCAGGTTCAACATACAATCAGCAATTGCTCAGAATTTTTGTTTCCATAGAATCAATTAAAATAAACTGCAACAGAAAAACATGTACAAAGATGACTTTAGGCTCACACATGTCAGTGCTGTCTCGGATCCATTACGAGCTCCACATAGTCCATGGTGAATACGAATATATTAAACATTATATTTAGGTCGAATCTAGAAATAAAGTCGACCAAAGACATCCAAAGATGTTTGAGTGAGTCAATTTCGAAACACGGTTAGTAGTCATGACTTTTGTAACTTTCACAACCACCCTATGGGATTTTGGCTGACACTTAAGTATACCTTCTATGAATCATTAAGAAACACAACTCAATAAACGCTTTTTGCTTGAAAAAGATAATTTTAACCTTTGGTAGAATCGTCCATAGGATGCTATTGTGCAATAGACAGAGACTGCACTACGTTTACGTTATATCCAGAGAAGACTTCTCGCTTTGAAGGTTTCTTGTAGCGGATTTACTTCCAAGACGATGACTTCTTTCCCACTGCCCTCCTCAGTGCCATATAACCAACCTAGTTATTAAGTGCAGCCGATTGCATTGATAGGAAGAAGTCCTAAGTTGTCGGTGTGAGGAATACCTCCTTGTTTCTTTCGTAAACTACCATACGGAACGGGGTAGTTTCGAATATTGAAAGCATTTCCTTACAATCTCTTTTGGTTATTGTTAAGACTAAATCATATTAGTACAACCATGGTTAAATTAAAACAATGAGACCAAGAATTACTGTAAAATAAGATTAAGAATAACAATTTGTATTGTCTGTTATATTTTTATTTTAATTTCGCATTTTACAATAATTAGGAAGTTCGCGTCTCGATAATTTGCGAAAAAATTTTAATGTGAGTAAATTAATAAGAAATGTTTTATAACTATCCAAGAGTGTGAAATCTATGGGTTTCTACACGTGGATTACTCGCGATTTTTTCGAATGTGGCCTTTAATTACGAATTTTTATGTTTACTCGAGAATTTTTTTTACAAAAGACAACCACTTACAAAAGACACCCTTCGTGTTCTCCGAAGTTTCGTTTCTGAAAGGTGTTCCTTTATATGAATGCACACAGGGCTACATTGAATTGAGATAAATGTTATCGAAAAATGGAAGTTTGTCAGTCCTTGAGAATTTGAATGCTCTACATAGCGAGTGTAAATCTTCTTACAGCCGGGGGTTCAAGTTTCGCCTATTCAAGATCCGCCTAATACCTCCTAGCTATGAAAACGCCAATCAAAATGATGACACAGAGTTGGTTTTCTTATTAGGCTAAAGTTGAATTTTTAAAAATCTTGGTTTAGCTCGTATACTTTGGTAGTCCTGGTACAGGAGTTTTGGTATTAGATGGCCGCTGGAAGGAAACGCTCAATGAGGAACTCCTTGTATTAGCTGATGATCAGAACCAGGGAAATCTGATTACTGTAAGTATACTGAAACAAATTACACTGTCACATATTTTCTCTCAAGAAAAATTGTATTAAACAAGAGAACATTATTGGTAATATAATTGTTCAAAACGTACAAGCACATAATGGTCTTGGTGTTATATTTGCTGACAAGCTTACTTTTAGTGGACATATTGCTACTGCTGCAAAAATATCTATGTTGGAAATGTTATACGGATGTACAGAAATTCAAAATTTGATGGCGCCTGCTACTTATTACAAGGCCTTGGTTTCTCCTGTAGTAGAATATTATTCGCATACAAGTATTTGGTCTATGGCCTGTCCCACACATCTTACCAAACTACTTTTTTCAACTTCGTTTTAGCCGTTGTTCGTCACAGTGTTCCAGAGCTTATATCAAGCAACGAAACTATTATGAAAACACTAAATATAACATCAAACCATTTTTTTTTCATTGCTGTTATTTTTTTGTTTACTGTTTATGCTTTTTTGCTGTTACTGATGTTACATGTTTCAGCATATAATGACCAACGTTGTATCTGGAATTATACATATAAATTTCTACTCCTTTCTTCTTTCTTCTACGACATTATCAGCATTCAGTAGAATCATTAATTTTTCTTTTTTCAGGTGTTCGGTACAGACGATAATCTTCGGAAAGTCTCTTCAAGTAAAGAGATTGTAATGGATGGAACTTTTAAAATTGCCCCATTGATTTTCACACAGTTATACACAATACATGGTGAATATTTAGGGAAGTATTTTCCACTTCTTTACTGTCTTCTTCCTTCGAAAAGAGAAACAACGTATCGTCGTATGTTCTCCATAATTCTGGAAGTCATTAATAATAAAGGGTTGCAATGGAATCCACAAAAGGTGACAATCGATTTTAAAAAGTCAGCTGTCAACTGCATTTCAAACATTTTTTCAAACGCAAAAATCCAAGGTTTATACTTTCATAATTCTCCGAGCATTTGGAGAAAGGTTCAAGGAATAGGGTTAGTTCAACTGTATCGAGATGATGAAAATGTCAGGAAGTGGATCAAAAGAGCTGCTGCACTACCTCTTGTTCCAGAAGACAGAATTTCCGATGTTTTCAGTAATGCATTGGAAAACGTACCGGTCGTCCAACAGGCTCTAGACTTCCGTGACTACATGGTTAAGACATGGCTGGACGAGAATGAGGCACATTATCCTCCACAAGTAATATTTCCTATTTTTTCTAAAGCATTATTCCATATTAACTGTAATAATTATTTCTCAGATGTAAAAGGCATCTATCTGCACCCTGTAAATAGGATTATTCTTCCACAAATTCATGTTCCTAGATCAATCTTAACCAAAGTGAATTAGTATTCTCGTTTTGGTTTAAAAAAGGTTTTCCAGAATAGTTCCTTTGTATGCGTACAAGTCATTAACTGGTGTCAGTGTATATTTGTTTCGCTTCACTGTTTTCGAAGAATCCTGTGAATGGTATTTTATTGATTTCTTGCAGAAATTTTGAAATCAATACGATAACAACGGAAACAGGACGACAAATCGGGCTAAAGCATGGTACTCCAAAATTAACAAGAAAGCTGGAAATCCACACCTGAACTTATACAGATTTATAGATCTTTTGAAACAGGAACAAACAGAAACCCCAGATGGGCCACGTCGCTAAATCAAAGAAAGCGAAGTATTATGGAACTCAAAAGAAGGCTTGAATCACAAGAAAGAGACATAATACAGTACGCTGATGGAGTGTCTCATTGCATTTCATTTACGCGTGACTAGTGATTCTTGGTGCTTTGTTTAACTTTATTTTATGTTTTCTGAAACATATTTTGTAAGTTCATGTAACATTATCACAGCTCGATGTCAAGGATATACGATCTAATTGTGCTAACATTGTTTTGATATGTACTTTTTAAATATATTTTTAATCTAGAAACTACCACTTTTTGTGGCATTTCTTGTCAGTACTACCAACATAATTTCGCATTAGGCAAATCTTGAAAGACGAATCTTGAATTCAAGATTCACCTACATTTTCTCTTGAGTTTACACATGTGAATTTCATTACCAAAGGTTATTAGGCGAATCTTGAATAGGCGAAAGTTGATGTCACCTTTACAGCTGTGTGGATACCAGTGTAGAATGTTGACTCTGAGCATTTCTTTCCACATTTTTTTTATCTGTGCTCACAAACAGAAGAAACTGCTTTCGAAGCAGCTGTATAAACTTGACATACAACCTTTTTTAGCATGTACACATGTCAGAGAGAATGTTTGTTCTTTTTAATTTAAAGGATGTATTCTTAAAACGATACTACAAAGCCAATCTCTGATATGTTGTAGTTACATACTGAAGTACTAAAATACATTTACAATAATCTATATATAAGAATCTATCTCAGCACTGGAACTTTTTAATGTTAGGTTCTGTATGATCTGGAAGAAATCTCTCATAATATGCCCGGTAAACCTTAGTTACGTATTTCTCATAAATCTTGAACATACATGTATGTTACTGTATTAACGTTAATAGGATATGGATTTACATTAATGTTTCATGATTATCAATAGATTCATATTGTTTTTTGCTGGCTTGAAGGGAGAAACTCCCAGACTCCACGTTTCAAAATACTGGGAATATGAACGAAGGAGATGATGGAATTGACTTATCAGAGCTATAAAAGACACAATTTGCATTCACAACGTTGATGGTGTATGGCACACCTAGTTTCCATAACAAATGGGGAGGCAATATTAAAATGAGCAAGATCTAAACCATTGAACTTCAGAGCACCCTGTCAGATAATTTAACATAATCTTTATACTGATACGTAGAACATTGTTTTTTGTATCATTAAAAGGTATTTTCATATATTATATCTGGTTTTCATTCTCATACTCTTCAATATTGTATAGATAAACATAACTTGTGGCAAAAATATTATTTAGAACAAACACAATTAATTAGGGCAACACCTCGCCGTGTGAATGAGATTTAATGAATACATTTTAGTTCTTATAATGCGTACAGTACGTGTGGTAAAACAATACTAGAAGCAAGTAGCATATTATTATTAGTATGGGAAATTATATATATATATATATATAATAAAACTTAATAACTTCAGTGTCACCACATTTACATAAAGCAGCCTGTAAATGAAGGCTGTTTATTTCTAATCTGAATTGAACCCTTTCTAGTTGTTTTCATTTCCTTTCTATAAAAAGAAAGAGTTTCTATAGCATACAATAGAATGAAGTGAGACTGTATCGTCATCGAAGTCATACGGTTTCAATTAAATCTGAAATCAATTTCTCTCTCTATCTGTTTTTTTTTAGATGTCTTGATCTACGTCACAGACGGTGAAAAGAAATTTAGAAATCCAAAAATTATTTTTTTCCTTTGGAATCCATAAGAAAGAAGTCAGTGTGTACCGATAAGCGTTTGGAAAGTGGTTTTAAAATATGTGAGACCAATAATTCTTATACAATATTTTACTTTTACAAGGCAGTTTTCTCAAACTGAAGTCCACTATGTATTGGACTGAGCGAACCATATATATGTTTAAAAAAAAAGTACCGGTAAATATATTTTAGATATTATCACATATGATTAACAAGCAAAAGCATTTATCTTTATTGCAAACAGTAGAATACTATTATTATTGGCAATGTTTTAAGATATTTTCACTAATTGATTTCTTACTGCGGTTTAGTTTTCACAGCTGTCCTAAAGAACGCTTCCAATTAAATATTATTGCATTATTGGACGATAAAAGTTCGAGATCAGCGTACAGCACCTGTACACACTGCAAAACTTGAAAACAAGACTTCCATCAACGTCTACAACATCAAAATGAATGCAGCTGTATCACAGGCAATAAAAGAAAGTGTTACTCCCTATACTATAAATTAGACTACATTTTCATGATGTGTTTCGTGTGCAGAAGTTATCAAAGAAATAATAAACAACGTGTCCGGATACATATGAGTTTCGCCAAATTATTTTCGAGCTTATATATATATATATATATATATATATATCTTTCTTGGGAGTGCCAATAACTGGACAGTGCCAATTGCACGGATTTTACCCTAGTTATATAAGTGGTTAGGGCTGATTTTTATGAAAGCTTTCGTTACTTGCGATTTGGATGAGTAGCCAATTGAAATACGTGTTACGCGTAAAACACGTAATAGGGGCCTTAAAACACGTGTTTCAACTGCAGACTCACCCAAATCGCAAGCTTTCATGAAAATCAGCCCTTAGTTTGAAGAAAATGCTGATATAGTGTCGAAACTAAGGTTGGCTTTTCATACAGGCGCTCTTCGCGTACTTTGTTTGAAATTTGGCTGAACAGCCAATTGAAACGCTTGTTTAAGTACGTTTTCTACGTGTTGTAAGACGAATTTCCATTGGATACTTATAAATATTGTAAGCAAAGCACGGAACGAACACGTGCAAAAAAAGCCAGCCTAACGTTAATATCGTGTCTTTTGATCAGAGAACTGACTGTCTCGTCAATATTCATACCTGTTTAGTAGAAATATTTTCTGAATCATATACAGTGTCCTTTCTTATATACTCTAAGAAAAAATATATTCGTGAAATAATATTTTGGGGACAATTTTTTATATCCGTTGTATTTATGATCTCTAAATAGCTACTATACACTACATTGTATAAACACTATGTGTTCAATGTACTTGAAAATAAAAGTATACACATGCTATCTTATAAATCTGTCATTTTATAAATCTTTGTTTTGATAACATTTGGCTATTTCGAAGTTTAGCAACACAGGATTTTACATATAAACATCCAAAGTAGGGTAAAAGTTCCTGAAATTGGCCGTACCCAGATTTTTTTGTCCCTCTCAAGATTTTTTTTTAAAACAAGATAGAAAATGATTTGGCCAAACTGATATTGCTCGCGGCATATTGCTTATTAACTAACTCTATGGCTTATGGAACTTGCAAGTTCATCGCCGCAGTAACAAACGTTCGCCATTGGATTCTATCCTGGGCAGTATCAAGCCAGTTTTCATCACGAACACCTACTTCTCGAAGATCTCTTCTAATATTGTTTTCCCAACGACGTTTCGGTTTTTCCAATGGTCTCCTTCCATTCGGCCTTCCAATCAGGATAGAATATAATCTTCGTGTTTCCCCCATCCGAGCTACATGGCTTGCGATTTCATTATTTTTACAACGACATGTTGCTTATAGTTTCTTTAATGACTTCTGCACACGAAACACATCATTTTTATTATTGATCCCCGTTAAGGTGATAATTTCAAGGAGACTTCATGAAGTTGCAAATATAATCTATCAAAATCTAAGCAGATAAGCAAAGCATTATACTTTGATTTTTTCCCAGTTATTTATTTATATAATGTAATTATTGTAGGGTCTTTCCTTCTTTAACAACCAGGAGAATGTTTATACTCCTTAAGATGTATCATTATGTAAATTATTCATACCAGTTATTTTTGCTAGGGATGGGGAACAATGTTTTACCACAATGTCCATTCAATTGGCATGGAGGCAAATAATAATTAACATTTAAAAAAAAATATATAATGTTCATATTTCTAACATAACATGACTAGCATTCCACGTAGTATGTGGCTTGACAGGAACAAATATTTGGCAGTGGAACCAACTACTGATCTCAACGGAGCCAATAACGTCTTCAGGTCTCAAAAACGCATAGTGAACGTACCACAGTAGCACACACACGTGTTTTCAACGTTGATTTCGTTATTGGTTGAAAAAATTACATTTATTTTTAAACCATATTTCAACAAAAACGTTATTGCGTTGATAAGACGTTAACGTGTATATAATATGTTATTTTCAACTATAGTATAGATTTTGTTTAATGTGTTTGTTACTAATGTTATGTAAAAAAAATCTAATTGAATAATACAAACTAATTTTATGTTCTCATCTACACGTTGAAAACAGATTGAAATTTAGACTATATTTCAACGAAGATAGGGCGTTTATGTGACGTGTGTTCAACTTTCTTTTATACTATGTTATAAATTTCGTTTCACATGTGTATTTCTAATTTAATTCCTTAAAAAATTTAAATTGAAAGCAAATACAATGAAATTAACTACAATTTTCATGTTCTCATTTGCATGTTTAAAACAGATTGAATTTTAAACTATAATTCAACGAACATTTAATTTCGTTAATACGGCGTTAATCTATGACATAGATTTCTCTTTATATGCGTTTCCTAAGGCGACATATTACGCTTATTAAGAAATACAAATTTAATAGTGCAGCGCTGATCAAAGTGTTAAGGAAGAAAAATTGCGAATAAGAAACAAAGAAGGAAAGCATTCTTTATATTTATTCGTACATGATGGTGAACAACGCCTAGCAACTCCATGCTAGACTGCCTTGTTAGAGATACCGTAAAAGAGCAGCGAACTCGCAACGTGGATACATGGATGAGGGGATAAGACGACGTGCTACTAGCAAGAAATGCAGAACGTTACTGTATTCGAACCCCACAGCCACCGCTAGATTATTTACTTTTGGAAAATTAACACCGTATTTCATGATGAAAGCAACGGATAAAATGAAACTAAATGTGTGTGTACCAATAGACAGCATTCATGCTATGTTTTGGTCAACTGAACCCGTTTCTTCATCGTTTCCTCTCAACTATTTTTCATCGTTGAATAAACCGTTGAACAGGCGGACATTTCGGTACATTTACAACGTTAAGAGAACGTTTCAGTACTAACGTTTAATCCACGTATTTTCAACGTTTATGTGCTACTGGAGTAAGGGTCAATAACTGGACATTAAGGAGGCCAAATAGTGGTTAGAGTGGGCCAACAATTGGCCATTTTGCTGTTCTGAAGAAAAGAAAAATAGTGAAAAACAAATATTCTACATTTTCTTGTTTCGCTGTGCAATGAACTTCGGGAAGGATCTAACAGCTTATAGTTAGCATGAACAGAAACATAAGGTCAGAATAGATCTGTATTTCAAGTTTCAAAACGACAGAGATCTAAACGGGACAACAACTGGTACATAACCCTTTTCACCCATGAGTGTCACGTTCATGAGTCAGTTCTTGGCAACATGTGCACGCACAGAAATACTGCTCAATACGGTCTAGTGTGGATTCACCTATAACTCTTAACTGTGCTGGTGAAATAACTTACATGCTAGTGGGGTCTGACAAACCCTATACGAAAATTTTGAAAATAAAAGAAGAAAAAGGAATAAAAGTGTGTTGTAACGTCATTTTCGAACATGGTCATATATTTTCAGATAATTTGCATTACATTGGATAATTAAACAATAAACATATCAAGCGTATTAAAAGTAGAAAATAACGTTGTATAAACTAACCTGTATTTACACCGAACCAGACGCATAGCTAGAAATTGGTTTTGGGAGGGGTCCGCAGATTTCCGAAGGAGGGACAATGTGTTCATAAGTATGAAATGTATATTAAATATTTATAGTTACGTCTAAAATTACACTAATTTTGCATACAATTTTGTATTTTAAGGAGGTTCCGGAACCCCCGGGATTCACCCCTAATTCCCCCACCCCCCTGAGCTGAACAATTAAAAGACAATACATACTTTAGACAAAATATTTAACAAGATCTATCATATTCTCCCCCTCCAGTACTCTCATAATTTCACACGCTATTTTGAATTTTTCCTTTGCTATTTTCACTAATGCATTTTTGTATGAAATAAAAATACTACTACATATACATGCTAGTGGGGTCTATTGGACCCCAAACAGCTCACGTGACAAACAACCTGAACTGCACGGAACTCCGCCACAGACGAATCAAACAAGTATGGAGGTGTATGAGAATACACGTAGTCGCAACGTCATTTACTCAACACAACGGAAGATACAATACCAAAGGTTTGTTCGGGTGGGTCTGCTCGGTGTTGCACTATATGGACTGGAAGTGTTAGGTAATACAGAACTGTGTGAGTGGATGTCACGTCACAGTGTCTATTCAGGCAATCTAGTGCAGCTCTCGCTCGAATGCGCAGGCTCTTGTTTGCTTCTTCTAGAAAGTAACGCCATCTGTAATCCTGTCTGTCACACACAATGACCTCTATCAAAAAGCGGTACTGGACTGACTGCTGCCATTGAAAATGTCATGAATATATGAAGCCAGGGAGCGGGGATGACACTTAATCTCGTTTGTCCACTTCCAGTCTAAACCAATATGGACCAAATTTTCGGTTCTAACTCAGTTTTTTACGCTTGATATCGCTGTGTGACTCGTTCTTTTTTATTTGTCTTAATTCTGGCAAAAAACGTAAATATTATTTGCAGTATTTTCTATTGTATGCAGAGTTCGGTATACTATTACATGAATAACTCAGAAATTAAGACTTGAATCAAAAAACGGACCACATAGCGATAAGAAGCGTATAAAACTGAGTTAGAACTGAAAATTGTCCACATTGGTTTAGACTGGAAGTGGACAAACGAGTTTAAATATTTGCTCTGGTGTGTATCTTTCGATAGTAAGCTGTCACTCCAGTGTCCTTTACGTAGAGCTCGATGGTCACACATACGCTTAGAACGCAGCACGACTGTCAATTGTCTGCACACATTCTACACTCTCTCCCGAGCAGGGGCAGAAAGTGCTTGCACTGGGTTACACTTGCACTCATACCGGTCATCCGAACAGTTGAGGTGCAGGCGGAGCCTTCCAATCGAAGACAAAAAAGTGTAGACTAGTAGTGTTCACTAGTTCAAGCAGAGTAGTCCACCCGAACAATGCTCAACGGGCTAAGAAACGTAGACAAGAAAGTCTTACTCCAATCATTAAGGATCACTAGTAATGTTATTACAAAACCCTTCAAAAGTACTTAACAGACCACCAAAGTGAAATTCCTAGGCGATTCCGTGCACTCAGGAACAGCAAACTGAAAATAAAAAGCCTTCTTAAACATGGTCTACTAAAAAAGAAAGATATTTCAATTGAAGTTTAAAATGAGGGACTGACAAGTTGGGAAAACGAGGACATGTCTAGGGTTGCCAACCAGCCTTAATTTCACTTGTAAAGTCGAAAATTTTTCAACCGTTCTGATTAAAGCCGGTGAGCACGACAGATGTTGTCTATACGTGATTCGAATTTTTATTTCTGATAATCTCTAGAGCGGAGACGAGAGTCACGGTTTTTCCAAGTCTTTTGTCTGTCCTTGCTTTTTAAGTATTATTTCTTGTTGTCTTCTGAATAGCAGATAGGTCTCATTTCTTTGATATCTCTCTGCACAGTTTAAGTTAATTCTTCTCCATTTATTACGTTTAATATTCGGGTCCTTTGTTTATTATTTTTTCGGCACATGCCATGGCGCTAGTTAATTTACTACTTGTTTGAACTGGTATTGTGGTTTACTTGTTAAATATCGGTTTTTCTCGTGGAAAATAGGCATATACCAATCAGTTGGTTACATATACCAATGAATTCGTGATCTATTAAAGTTGAGGGATAAACTGCCCTAGTTTTCCCTTTTTATTATTTTGGAGGGTAGAAACTGTGGGTGTTTCTATATATCGTTCACCAGTTTCGATTACGACTTTTTCTTGCACAAGAAGAAGTTATTTTCTACTGCTATGTGCCTTTCTCAGGGTAGTTTATATCCCCCTGTAGTTCATGCGACCACTTCATGTCGTATCTAGTTATCAATGGAGGTACCGATAATTTTACGTCTCACAGTTGGCAACCCTAGACATGTGCCCCGAAACGAGGATAGTCAGAATTGAAAGCCTGATTAGTGCTTAGTCAAATTACTCCAATTTGCGAACGTAAATTCTTCCTAGATTTTGTTTTCAATGAGAAACTCAACAGAGAACTCTACTCGTAGACTTGTTGAAGATGAAATAAACCAGAACATTGCGATTTTTATTTGTTTTACGTGCACAAAAGCTGGGAACTTCAACAAAACTCATTCGGAAGATAATTGAAAGAATACTCTCAACAATGTGTAGAGAGGGATGTCATCTATACGGTATTTTCATGAACTTTCTAGAACGACAGTCAAGTGTTTCTTTAGTGCCACTTGATATTTACAACCAGCTTTGAGTGAACGAGGTCTTTCATTGATTTATAGAACCGTTGGGGAAAGGAAAAGCGATCTAACTTTGCAACTTGACAATTTAATGTCGTCTTTGACCCTTTTCGTTGTAATTCTTCTCTTTTTATGTCTCTCTTCTCACCCCGTAATTTAATTTGTGGATGATGCGTGCTTTGTTTTTTGATTCTCTAAGCGTCAGGTCACTTTTAACATCCACTACCCCTTTAATTGCCATGTATTTTTTTTTATTCTTCGTTAGTGTCTTCACTTTATCCGTTTCGTCCAGTGGGTACTTTGTAACGACTTAACAAAGTGAGAGATAGCAAACAGAATAACGTACACGAGTGATAAAATAAGAGAGACAGAAAACAATAATATAAACGAGCGACAAACTATTAATCATAAAAGACACTGTAGTTCCATAAATGTTCAGTTTGTTGGGCAGAAGTACACAATGGCCCGAAATACAGTATAATGAAAAGCAGAACATGTAATGGCGTATCGAATTTGAATTGGATTTTAATGCAGAATGTTACAGAGACAAACGTTCAAGTAGTAGATGACAACATCTGATCAGAAACAGAACAAGCAGCACAGAAAAATGTCAGTATATATACATCAAGTGTGTGCTCTTTCCAACACCAAACATTGTTCAAAGCGACGCTGGAAGCTGTCAAGCATGCCGCAATTGTATCCTGTTAAATTGAATGCAGCACACAAGTGATTATTTAATTTGAGTTGTTCAATATTATGAGACACTGGATGACGGTAGACAGACTCGTTCAGCATACCCCACAAATAAGCATCAAGTAGGGTGATATTAGGTGAGCCCGCCAGGACACGGATAGTCTGTTTGCAGCAAGATTTGCCATCTTGAAAGTGATGTTGCAGAAGCTGTAATGACTCGCTAGTGGTGTACAGTAGCTCCATCTTGCTGAAAGTAGTGTGTGTTTAAAACACAGGTTCCTAGTAGCAGACCGCTTTCTACCCGAGGTCTTTTTGCGTTAGGAGAACATTGTCCTCATTTGATGGAATTTTTAAACTAGCAACATCACTGTGGGCTTTGTTGGAGGAGGTTTTTGGTACTACCTAAAACTCAAACAAGTTTTATACCCCGTTCACGACTTCAGCCACTTCCGTATAAGAAAAAATAATGGTCTCCAACATATAACTTCTCACGGACACTCAAGAGCATTGCAGATCATCTTTCATTACACCTGCTTTCTACTAGGACTAAAGTCACACTGACACTGCACTCCTCTACTTTCTGAACACCACTGACGATGTACAGTGTTGCAAACTTTACGAATATTTTATTCCCGGTTATACTGTACAATCTATTGAAACAATATAAAACAGAGATACTTGCACAGAAATCATACCGAATGTAGTGAACTGTGCCGTATTATAAACAAATTCATAACAGCAAAAGGATATGTGCGGCTTGTTTGGCAGGTAGACAAGTGGTATCTCCTGTTGTACCGTGAATGACTTCCGGTATAATTAACTTCTACCATGTGACGACACGATGTGATAGAGATAATGGCCAACAATGATGGATTTAGTTTTGTCCATGCGTGCTGGGATTACACTTTAAACAAGAGAGAAGAAACCAATCGGCATCAACTTAGTTGGTAGGATGTTGGCAAACATTCTCTGACTGAGGTGTTTCCAGCCATACCAGGTAAATGCCGAGATAGTACCTCCAACTTAGGTTCTCACCTACCCGTATCCTTTGATGTATCCTAGCCCAGCCTGAGCCATAGATGCATGAAGGCCACAAGTGAATTGAAATTAAAGAGGAGAAAACCGGTGCTTATATTCATAGAACACTTCAGCGCGCATAGTGCAATAGGAGGTAGCAAATGAGTGCAGCGTTATAAACATGGGAACATGAGAATTTCCCTATCAATTTGGTAGCGGTCGTTCCTTAATAGCCTCAACTAAACGCAGCAAATTGAACGTAGATATAATTATTATGGAGGACATACGTAATACGTATTGCTGTGAACGCAATTCTACACTATTATAAATAGTGCCTTTTTAGCTTGACTCCCGATGACTGAAAACATGTCATCCGATCAGACGAGTCTACTTTCAGGTTTTTCTCACCACAGGGAAGAAAACACGTGAAGAAGCTTTCAATCCGGACTATTTAATTCCGGCTGTCAAATAGAATGAAACTTTTGTCATGGTTTGGAAAGCTATATCGTGGCTTACTGCAACTTCTTCTAAGGATTACGGTGACGTTTTCTTTAGGTAAGAGAGGGCAGGATGATAGTGCCCCCTATCCATGCAACTGGAGACATAGAGAAGTAGTTTTGTGAAAAGTTAAGGCGAAGTGAAACATTTTCCCTTGTCAGCATAGTCGCAAGACTGAAACATGATAAAAGATACTCTGTCCTGTTTCGGGATACAAAGTTGGGAACAAATATAATCAGTCCTATAGCCAAGAGGGTATAGGGGGACTACTAACACTTTGCATACATGTTTGAAAACTGAATGTCAAACGTATACTTGATGAAATTTAAATAATTTTCAATAGATGCTCTAAAATGTATATTACTGATACGAAATGTGGAAGTATATCCTATTCCATTATTTTCGAATCGAATGTAACTCTTATGAAACACAAAATGAACACTTTATACGTAGTTTTAGAAGTACTTTCCATACGAAATTTCAGGAAAGCTGCCCCTGACGACCTCTCACAAAGTTGCAAATTCATTTTGCAAGCTCTTTATGGTAGACATATTACAAAATCATATTAAAATGAAAATTACGTCTTGTGAAAATATAAAGGTGTTGTTAGACGTATCGGATGCGGTTCGGAAGGTCTTTGCCAATTTTTGTAAAATTAGAAAAGAAAATATTCACTTCAATAAATTAGCAGTCTTTCTACACCATCAACTTATCTTCTTTGTTCCATAAAAAGCGCAACCAACATTGCAAAACTCTGGGAACAATAGTCGATTCCTGCCTGGGGTAAACAATTAATACCCCGACAGGAACTCGGCAAACTTGCTCCCAAAATATAGAGGTGGTTTAACATATAAAAACACAAAAACAGCTTAGACACTACGGAGGTTGCTCATCTCCTTATAAATCAAATATACACAAAAATGTTTAAGAAAAATTAAAAGAACAAAATTCCACTCAGCTTCCAGAAACAAACAGTGCAACCAAAAGTCTCCACCGACATCTGTGTATTCAATTCAATCGCTGCTAGGAGAAATATAAAAAAAATAATAAAAAAGCTTTTCAAAGATAATATTTTTTAACAATTCGTACTAAAAGGTAAAAAATAATTTTGTTTATGGATGGCTAAAAAGAAAAGCATGGGGCGCGTCAATTGAAGCATTTGTAAAGTGACTGTATATGAGAGCGCTCTCCATGCTTTTCTTTTTAGTCATGCATAAACACAATTATTTTTTACCTTTTAGTACGAATTATTAAGAAAAGAATGTTTTTAAAAAGCTTTTTTATTAATTTTTCTCTCAAGCTGTTTTGTGAACCAAATCCTAAAGTGTTCGGCAATCTGCAAAACCTCACATCATTACTGGTTAGTATTTATTTTAGGATAAAGAAGTCTGTATTTAAAAAAATATATATTTAAATATGCTTTTAAAACATATAAATATATAAAAATATATAAAGGTAATAATAGAATATTGTATTGTCACCCGACTTACGTCACTGTGCAAAATTTCATCATTCTATGACGTCGGGAAATCAGTTAAATTAACGTTGCAAAATTTGAGGACAGCACGAACAATTGTGAACTAAAGAAAATAATGTTAAAATTGAGAAGAATAAACCGGTCTGAAAGGGCTTGTCGATTAGCCGAAACGGTAAAAAAAAAAAGATGTTGCTAAAAAAAGTCAGCAGGTTGATCACCTGCTATACTTAGCAAAAAATTACGGAAATACAATATGGATTTTTAAAAACAGCATGGATAAGGACTCCTAAAAGTTTTAGTGCTTTAAACAAAACATAATGAACAGTACTTACTACCAATGAAACAAAACATCTCTTTACATGACCCAGCTGACATAAGCTGTCCTGTCCTTAAGTGTTCCTAGCAACCAAAGCCGGGTCATTTCCGGAAGTGAACTACTCAGAAATCCCCATAAAATAGAATTAAGAAAGGACCTACTTCACACTTATTACCAAAAAGTACAAGCTACAAAGATATATTATTTCCTATGAGACATTACTGTGGATTACGCTGCTGTTTAATTACGTGCAATCAAATCGTACAAGCACGCAGTTATATAAAATAAAATGGAGTTCAAATAAATCAATGTATTATAAAAGCAAAATCTACATTGTTTTAACAGGTGCACACCTGGAAACATCAGATAATCAAACATAATATAAAATTTGGGAGACAAAGGAGCAATGGTACAACGGTGAAAGAAACCCACAAATACTAAATTTGAAATTCTAACGTTCAAGTGTTTCCACTTACTAATGAAAATAATGAAAACCAGTCTCGATTACAGCTTCCGTAAGTTAGATGTGATTACCTGTTTTCACAAATTACCGTATGTATGATAAAGGTTGCAATTAACACAGAAAAATTGACCGGAGAGATCCGGGTTCGAGTCCCGGTTATGGTGGTGGTCATTTTTTCTGTGTTAACTTCAGCTCCCATCTGGTTTGTACATTTTAATGACGGCCTCTACACTTTCAAATTCCGGCAGACAGACTGTCCTGACTTGAAAACCTCCGGATGGATGCTTTTGGAGTCGAAACTTTTGATACTCTAACGTCTACGCTTTTCGGTACATTATTGAGATTTCAATTGTTTCACACTTGCATAAAACCTTAATGAAAGATTTGTTTGGTACGGTGCAGTGGTTCCTGGCTGAAAGTCGCTTCGAAAGCCTTTAGCATAACTTTCCACTCTTGATGTAATGCTCCACAATGAATATTTTGTGCTTCACTGTGTACACTATAGCTCCTCAGAACCACTCTCTGCTCCTTTTACCACCCGAAAAGAGGGAACATATTTCTACATAAGGTTGCGTTACTTTCTAAATACTACGTATAGTATTCTATTAAACACTTTCTAGGTGTTATATGATTTTAACCCCAGGAGCACTCAGGCTGAACTAAATGCCAAAACTAGACTTTAAAAAGCCTTGTTATTATTGCCAACATTAGGAGGTTGAATTATTATTTTCTCCGAAACGTGTATGTAACCTTGCTGATTTAACTATGTTAGATATACATAGAAATGGTACCACTTCAGAAGAACCTATATAGATTCAGAAGGAAAGCTGCAATATGATGTCCTGCGTCAGCACTAACCAGCGTTAATCTGTAGCAAGATGATCAAACTTTTCATTGATATCACCAGTGGCGGCCGGTGGTTGTCTCCACTGGGTGTTGCACTCAGGCCCGCCGCCAGCTACAAAGAGTAGGGGGCTCTAAAAAATTAGTGAAGTGTTTGGGCTTACAATACGTACATAAAATTAAATATTTGTATTGGGGCAAGGGAAATTGGCAGAGTCTCAGTCCCCCTAGCTGCGAGCCTAGACTTTCATGTGAGAGAGGATTGCGTAGCTAATCAGTCACAATCAATCAACGTAGAGTGTAACACAGACACAAAAGAAGAAGTGACCAGAGTTTCAAATAAAGGGCCGTTAATTATTTACGATTTTGTGAAAAACTTAGAAAAATATCGTAGCTCTAATATTGAGAATAGAATTTGATAGTTTGTCACAATTCTTCGTGACAAGAAATTTGTGTCACTGTTATTGGTACTGTTAATATCAATTTTAGAAACTTTGAAGATTCACCAAAACGTTTTCTTCAAGCTATTTCGAACCATAAAGACGAACAAACCCACAGCTTCTGACATTGATCGAAATTCTTCTGCCGAGTGGATCGAAGACAGAGATTTCCTTTGTCAAGAAATGTGTACATTGAACATAATATCTCCACAGTTTGTTTTGGAAAATTGCAAAAGTAACTCGGATATTTCTCTAGAGTAAACAGCATGGTTGCCATAACGTGCCATGTGAATGTAAAGTGGGATTTTGCTTCGCAAGTAATCACATCGCATACTTGCTTTGCTTCTCTTAACCATTCCATTCTTTCACTCTTTCTCCTTTTTGTTACCGTGTTTGTATTATCTGTTGTTTCACTTGATTCATCAAGCTGGTCTGTTAGCGTCTAATATTTGTTTCAAAGCGGAAAATAGCCTTTTGTGCAAAGGAAGAGTCAATTTCTCGATTTTGAAGTTGATTAAACAAAATTTCCACAAGAAGCATTATTTTACTAAAAAAAAAGGAAAGGAATAGAAAAGGTAGCCATAAACTAAAATGGCTGCTAATAAGTGTTTTCTTGAGTACTTCAGCGCGATGGATTGTGTTTGAATTTTCTCTTCCTCCATCTTCACTATCTTATACATGCATTGAATAATATCCTTTTTGTGTTCAATAATATGGTTTGTTTACTTTCAGTCTAAACCAATATGGACCAAATTTTCAATTCTAACTCAGTTATTTTACGTTCGATATCGCTGTGGGGCCCGTTTTTTTATTTATGTTTTAATTCTTGCAAAAAACGTAAATATTATTTGCAGTGTTTTCTATTACATGCAGAGTACGGTATACTATTATATGAATAACTCAGGAATTAAAAGTTAAATGAAAAACGGCGATAAGAAGCGTATAAAATTGAGTTAGAACTGAAAGTTTTATCCACATTGGATTAGACTGGAAGTGGACATACGAGTTTAGATATTTGCTCTGGCGTCTATCTTTCGACACTAAGCAGTCACTTCAGTATCGTTACGTAGAGCACGATTGTCGCTTGTGAGATTCAGCGTGGCAACTCATACACGCTCACACACACACACATATGCTCTCTCTCTCTCACTCACTCACTTACTCTCTCTCTCACTCACTCACTTACTCTCTCTCTCTCTGTCACACACACACACACACACGAGAGAGAGAGAGAGAGAGAGAGAGAGAGAGAGAGACTGCGAGTAAGTGAAGTTCAGTAGCAGACGCCTTCAGCCTGGGCGGTGATGCGCGCCACGAGTGGATGGAATGGAAAGCTAAGGAGAGGTGAAAAAGAGTAGTGACTTAAGATTGCAACAGCTTTCTGCCAATGGTACATAACATAGGAGATGCTATTCGAACATCTGGCGAAGGGAGAGCCAATGTAGCTAGCGGGTTGGACGTTCAGAAGCTTGCGGGAAAATTGCACACTCAAGATTAAACTGTGAACTTGTGAAGTATTTTTTCACTTCCTAAATGGAAACTATGGCTTTCTTGAACACCGAGGGATAGAATATTATTACATATTCTATATTTTAGAGTGATTGAAATAAAAATTAAATAATTTAAGAATGAGTAAGGTGTTGTGCAACGGTACAACACTGGCAAAGACCGATGCTGGATATCGCAATGCATCCGAGTAATCCAGAGAAAAGATAAATAAAACAAGTAGAAAAGCATATATAGAACGCTGCATATTTCTTACTTTTCTGTTTTGTGTAACTACAACCTTTATGTATTTCTTAGAGGGAAAACACATTTTAATTCAGTGTAAAGATGTGGACACTTAGGTTACAAAATTTTTCAGCTTTCTAACAATGCCTATTGGGTAAAAGACGAAAGGAAGTGGTCTATACTACTTGCAGAATGAAGTTGAGTGTCCATATTCTTTGCAACCATTACATTTAATATCTGAAAGAAACGTGCCACTCTGACATTAACTGAATTAGTTTGAAATAATCCTGGATTGTTTCTAACAGATTATAAATTTTCGCATTGAAATTGTCTTTGTTTCCTTTCAACTTAATTAAGTGGACTATCACGTGAACGATCCAGATTTTTAATGTGATGGAAAGAGGTGAAATAGTGGTAGACTATTTAATATATCTTGCTTTGTCCTACTTCTTATTTTTTTATATATTTTCCACCTCTCCCACTCACATATATATGAAAACGTACTGTAAATGCTCTCACACACTGATCGGATTAACGTTAGTCTGAACAAAATCACATTTGTTCTATAATGCTTTTACACACTTAAATACCTTTATTCGCTTCATAACTCACTTAATCTTTTTCAGTTTTTAATCAGGGAGGAAAATGGTCACCGTAAAATAAATTACTTGGTACGTTCGACAGTGCATCTGCACCTGAATACATGGAGATCGGTTCGGGAGTAATATCTAGTGTTGAATTTACGGCACACCAAGTTCACAAGAAGAGTATAAATACGTTTTTGAAAACTAATATTTATAGAACACATTTGTTTGGTCCCAAAGCATTAAAATAATGGTAGGTACATTTTTCTTTCTTTAAAAGACGAGGAAATTCAGATTAGTAGAACCAGCATGAAAACTCAGTCAATAATTCAAAGTTTGCTTGGCTTGCTATGTTGAAAGGTGTTGTTTATATTCAAGGAAATGTTTACGGGGTACTATGTTTATATTTTTTTCTAAACATGAGTTGGTAGGGAAGGGAATGATGTAAGAACATCCAAATTCTGTTAACTTCCCGCTGATCTAGTGGTCATCTACCCTTTTTATGTTTGAACTTCTATCCATATTTGTGAGCCGAATTTTCACACATTTCTGTTACAAGAATAACGTTGTAACAGAAATGTATTACGGAGTGTTCGAATTAAGAAACTTTTACAATGAGAGGATAAAATGTCATATTGGTAAGAAAATAATGAGGTTTGTCATATATTATACATGATACACGAGTATTTCCCCTCACCTCCCGTAATTCGCACTCTGATATTACCGATTATCCAGCTGTTCATTTGACGTCATCTAAGCAAGCTCAACAAGGACACAAGGTTGTAATGTAAGTGAATTTAAGGATGCAGACAGAAGAAATGCATATATGAGGAAAGTAGACTCTGTTTTTATTTTTCAATTCAGGTCTTGAAATTTAATTTTTGATGATTACAATGTTATTCTTGTGAGGTTTTCGAGTGTGAAATGACTAAAAATATACCAAAAGGATCTATCTGGTGTTGTATTATTTCAATTACGACGTACTGTATATTATTTTACCTATTGGGGTATTAATGAGTGTTTGTAGATTTACTGAGGATCAGTGTTTAAAAAGTTATCTAAAATTCTGTGGCCAGTGAGGCCACCTGAAGAATTTTGTGGTGACCATTTGTAATCACTGGTGGCCTCAAACATAAATTACAAGCATGTTTCATAACAATGCACCATCATTCTGAAATGAGCCAAGAAATATGATAAATTAGCATGCAAATACTAACAATATAGTCAGTGCTGTTGTCTAGAATACGCTGTAAATCTTTAAGTTTATGAATCTTTAAGCGCCGGAGACTATGTTTCTATTAACATTTAGTTCATGTTTGTATTAAATATAGGGAGGAAATAGTTTGTACAAAAAGAAATGCCATTGAACGCAAATTTGAATACGTTGACATGATTCTGAGGGTAATTGATCATTCCTGGCTGAGTTCTTGATTTTTTTAAAAGAAAGGGATAATTAAAGAAGCTTAAACTGTAGTTGCTAATTCGGTTATACTCAAGGAGAGAAACTCAAGAAGATACATACTAGTGCTAGAACGAAACCTTGTACCTATGTAACAGCAGCATAAATTGATACTGCAGGTAAACTATACAAGAAATAGTGTAAATCAAGATTCGGGAAGGTTTGTGTGTGTTTCATAAAAGCATAAATTACCGGAATAAAAATTATTTACTCACCTCAGTTTATTGTATTTATTATTCATAGCTACTAACTTACACTTACTTTCCCTCGAATGTGTATCAAATCTAGGTCGTGTGTAAGCAAAAGTATATGATTGAACTCTACAGCATCTTATACTCCTTCAATCAGTTTCCGCTGGTCCCCGAAATAATCAACAGTTCGAGAAATATTAAAAGCTATTGTCTACTTTTTGTCTACCTTTTTGCTATCAAACCCACTGTTTGTTCAGATTACGCCCCCGTCGTTGCTATGGTAACAAACCGGATGTGGCGTCAAGACTTTAGTCGCCCATTTTATTGGACACTTACACTGCTGCGGCCGCGTCTTCTGAACAAGTTGCAGTACGTACGATGGCAATACGTACAAAATAATGCACTCGCGGCGCCAATAAAAACAGCACGGTGGTGGAACGGCAGCACTGTCCTCATGCCGGTCAAGTTCAGAACTTAGATCAAAGAACTGATGGCGAAAATTGGCTACTAAGTGTGACTCCAGGTGGCCATGCCCCATCAATTTTGCATAATTTTCAAACCCTGCTGACCACTCTGTGATTCTGACATCAATAGGTTCTCCAATAATTATCCTTCGTATTATAATGAAATTGTACTGTATGTACCGAGTTCATTGTATTTACAGAAAAATGGAAATTTAAGCTAATAAAACAGATGACCATCCCGCGAACAAAGACATATTTGAAAACTATTACACAATACTCGTATTCACTCCTCCTTTATATTTTGGTAAAGAAAGAACCAGACAACGGAAGTTAAAAAAAGACGAAATAAACTATATTTATGATTCGTATTAATAATTACAAAACATGGGAAGTACTGTTGTACCGTATTAGGGTTGTTCAGTTGCTTATGTATTTACACGGTAATTGCCATTAGGTTAATCTCTACTAGCCACAATTGTACCACTTTCGATCGTGCAGATAGTATAGCTTACTCAGTATTTTTAAGGAAGGAGATCTAACTAGATACTCATACAAACATACCCTAGAAACAATCTTTCTAAATGGTTTCTTACCACTGAAACAAAGACTTTTCACAATTAAAATATCGTCAGTTGAGTTTTCCGAACATGAAAGCTGCTTGAAAATGAGTGACCTTTTCTGTTTCTCCAATATTGAATGTACTGTCATCGTATAACAATATTTCTACAAATCTTCTGTTGTGTATCTCATTAACAAACACAAATAGTTGATATAAAACATTTACATTCTACGATTGTAATTTGTTGTTCAATATCTGAAATATCTACAAACAATGAACATCACACACATTCACGCATACATAGCATTAAATACATTAGAGAGAATACACAAACACATTTAAATATTCCTACTAAAGGTATTATTTTGGTGTTGGGATATCGATCTGAGAAAGAGCTCAGAGAAGAATCCACCTTTGTTTTGAGACAATTGTAAGTATACCTTTCCATGTATTTTGATTTCAAAATAACAAGAGTTAATCAATATCAGTCCATTAAAAGGAGAACAAAGTGAAATGAAATTTACCTTTCCATTATTAATCTTGAGTACATTTACAGACCAACAAGGAAAGTTCATGCTAACTGACACATAACTTTTCAAGAAGAATTGGAATGTTTATCTTCTATTTCTTCGTTAACTTTGATCTTAGAATATATTTGCTATTAGTTTAGAAGGTTGTTCCAAGTTTTGCTTCTCGGCTCCACCTTTCTTTGTTTGTTTCTCTCTCTTACTTCCAATTAAATTTTGTTTACTTTATTTCTTCATAATTGCTAATTTAAATCTTGTGTTGTTTCTCATTTACCTTCCATCTTCTCCAAAGAAGCTATATTTTAAACCTAGCTTTCAGTTCTATCAGTTGATCAGTAAGAACTGTATTAAAGGTTTTACTTTAAAGAAATATGAAATCCACTTAGCAGCTACTTTTAGCTATACTTCATTTACGCTTTGCACGATAATTTAGTACAAGCCTAATTATTTCTTGAGTTATATGAACCTCAGTAAGTTGGAATTCAGTTTCCTTACAATGCAGAATCTCACATCCTGCAAGGTTAGTGCTTTGCAGAAATAGCTGGAACTTGTATTAACATTATAAATCAAACTTCCAGGATAAATCATGTTATTAAACGTTTACTTTCAAATTAAAAAAAAATCCTCTTTCGATTTATGTATTATTTTAACTCTTCTTGTTTGTGATACTCTTTATTGCTTCCTAAGATGCAAGAACAAGTTACTTAGAATAACCTCAACAACTAAAGTTATGGTTCAAATTCGCATTATTTTTCCTTGCCGTCTTCAATTCTGTACATTTGATGGGAGCAATAGATTACTGGTAGCATTGTCAGCAGACAAAACAGAATATTCTGTGACATGAAACATTGTCCCAGACGATTATTTTGTTACATAATTTAAGTGGGTTTGCCGTCAAGATGCGTCTGGGTGTATATCTTTGCAGATCTTGTTCAGCAAGCATATTTTCCGTATGCACTAAGGTTTAGCAAACAAGAATGAATCTTCGGCAACACCGCATGAAACAAACAAAAGAATGTATAATCGCGTGAGTTGAGCTAGGCATAAGTGCGTCTGTAAAAGATGCCGGAAGAAGGGAAAATGCTTCATACTGATATTTCTTTGAAGTAAAAATATTTTAATAGTTCAGCTAGGTCTAAGTGTGTTTGTGAAAGATGCCGGATGAATGCCATAATATTTAATATTGATATTTCTGTAAAGTATAAATATTTTAATACGTATCTTATGACCTTTTGTTTGCTACTGGCACAATTTAAATAAGGAGTTCATGGCAAACAACCTATATATACAGGAATCTTACACGTTAATCGTAGCGAGAAATATTGGGCTTTCATGCCTCTTGTAATTGAAATTTGTTTAATTTTATAATTCAGGAATACTTTACGAAGTTCACTGAAAAAAATTACAAAAGAAGTGTAACGTTTCCAATATGTGTGGGAATGTTGAAACGCAAAATATAGCACAGTTTCGAGTCATGGAGATGTGAAATAAGAAAGAAAGACGAAAAGAGATACTATGTAGCAGCTTCCGCTTTCAGGCTGAGCACATGTTTCAGTGCGATGTGTATAGGACTAATGAGAAAAAAGAAACCAAACTTTTTCTAATCCGTTTTCACTTGCTCGACAAGTTCGTTTTTTTATCAAGATACGTAACATCCATAACATAAAATGAAGCCATTAGTATATTTCTCTGCATGCTGCCACGTTTACATGTGATCTAGAACTCTAGCACGTATTTAAATAATAATGCCTTTTTGTGACATGTTTGATTGCTGGCTGTCACTGTGAATTTTATGCAAGGTACATACAACTACGTGATACAAAGCGTACATACAACTCAATAGCTAGCAGAAATTGGGGAACTTAAAGTGAACTTTATCAAAAAAATTCGTTTGTACACTATGAATTAGGTGTTAAATTGTCGATTCATCATAGTTCCAGATTATAGTTTGTCCCGCATAAAAGTGCTCTTGTTTGGTATTTTTTCGAGTGCGTGCCACTAAATGTAGCCAATTTTCTTCGATTGTGGTGTCTTAATAATTTATGTTAACTACGGCAAAAGCTGGTTTTGAAAATTCGGTCAGAACCTTGGAGGAGGTAAGGCAGTTCAGGTAACCACAGCAAAGATAACAACTTGTCCAACTTGCACATAGCATTAATAAAAACATGTTCTTGTGTACAAAGAAACCCGAACTGCCAACAAATCCAACTTAGGGTAAACATGGCAGAATGCGGAGAAATAGTAATGGTATCATTTCATGTTATGAATATAACGTATTTTGTTTTAAGAAAGTACGAACAAATTGTCGAACAAGCGAAGACTGATTAGAAAAGTCAAGTCTCTTTTTTATCTTTATGCCTATAAGCTATACACATCGTCTTTAACACTCAAACCTGTGCTCATCCTGAAACCGTAAGCTACTTAATAGCCTCACTTTTCGTCTTTCTTCCTTATTTCACATTTCCATGACTTGAAACTGTGCTATATTTTGCGTTTCAACGCTCCCACACGCAAGATTTTTTAGAACCATTCGCCTTCCTCCGCTAGCATATTTTACAAACGCACTTAGAACTAGCTGAACTCACGCGATTTTACATTCTTTTGTTTGTTTTATGCGGTGTTGCCAAAGTTTCATGCTTGTTTGCTATACCTTAGTGTGTTTGGAAAATATACGTTCAGCAAAGGAAAATTCAAGATTTTCTCTGACGTGGTCGATTAGGACTTGAAAGACTTCCTAACATTATGAAATCAGACGAATATAGTGTTGTATTCGAAGGTAAGATAGCAGATGAAATTTTACATGGTATTTTTTCTTGACAATACCCAGTTCTAGTATTGGATTAAATGTGGCCATTAATTTATTTTCTTGTCCATTTGAGGTAAAACATTCTAAAGCGAGGTGAGACCCAGTAGCGTAACTAAGGGCGTGTGGGTCTCCCCACAATAAGCCAGAATGGTCCTCGCAAATTACTGAACTTCGAAACTAAGCTTCGTAAGTAAGCCCCCTTCAACCGAAGGCTCCCCCCCCACAATTACGCCATTGGAGACCTGAAAATCATATTTCAGTTCAAATGACTGTAGCCACTTAATTTCAGTTTGTAGCATTGATACATAACTAAGAGAATTTATGTCCTAATGCAGCACTTAAGAGTTCAAGTTATCTTCGCTCTTATATCGTTACGCTCTTAGAATGCGCATTGACGAAGTTGTTATCAAGGTTAGAGAGATTGATGTTTTCTATTTTGAGATAGTATTAGATCCATTTATTTATGGTATTTTCTTACACAAAATTCGACGCGATCACTTACACTTGTAAAAATCAACGGAACATTACTAAATCCGCAACATTATATCAGGCTTGCTTAGCCACAATGATTTTGAGTATTTCCGTTTGTCACCTCTTCTCTGCAAATTCGAAAATGGAGTTATCCAGGGGCTGTTCATCTGAACTTCGGAGTGCGCTCGTGTCCCTTCGGAAACCACGCCTCCTTTACGTCACAGGCGGATAGCGCATAGGAAATTTCTTAAGAGATGGTGAGAAATAATTTATTGTGGCCTTTTGGATAGGAATTTTTTGATAAAACAAAAAACTGTTATAATCTACGTTATATTGCCTATAATATGAGACAGATTTGGTTTCAATAGCTACAGTACTTTCAGAGCTACGGCCTGTTATTTGAGTTGAATAGTGAATTTTTTATCCTTAAATAATTTATTATGGCTGTTTGGATGGGATTTTCTTTATATAATATGGAATAAGAGTATATAAATTAAGTAGCCTTGCCACGTATATCTATATAAGGATAAATTGCGGTATAAAAGATAAATTTTTGCTTGTAATGAAATTTCCACTCCTTTCAAAATTCCTAGTGTCGTATGTTTTCCTTGTACGGACAAGATTATTTTGATTACAGTAAACCTACTAGATATCTCTATGAAATGTGATGCTTTAGAAATAACCTTTCAGTAGTTACTTCAGATTTTCTTTTTGCTCAAAGCGATGTGAGTAAAAAAATAAATAAATAAATAAAAATACTTCTTAAGACATACTTTTTCAAAACAATATGTATTAAAAAGTGAAAAATATTTTTATGCATGACTAAAAAGAAAAGCATGACGTGCGCTCTCATATACAGTCACTTTATAAGTTCTTGAATTGGCGCGCCCCATGTTTTTCTTTTTAGTCATTCATAAACAAGATGATTTTTCACTTTTAGTACGAATTGTATAAGAAAAGTATGTCTTTATTTTTTAGTTATTTCTGTGTTCGTATAGTTTTTCTCAAGCTAATGTTTCCTGTCCCAAATCCTAAAGCGTTCTGCAACCAGTCAAACGACAGATCGTTGCAGGTTAGTATTTATTTTAGGCTAAAGAAGTCCACATTAGAAAGAAATATTATAATATGCTTCAAAAATATAAAACTATATGAATGTAACAATAGAATATTGTATTGTCGCCTGACTTACGTCGCTGTGCAAAATTCATCATTGCGTGACGTCGAGAAATAAGTTAAATTAACGTTGCAAGATTTGAGGACACCACGAACCATTGTAAACTAAAGAAAAAAGAATGTAAAAAACTTGTATTTTTACATTTCCATGTTTTCATTCTTGATTCACTGCATACATGTTATACTAGCAGAGAAATCAGCGAGACCTTGTTGTCAGTATCATAAGCAAAAGAAAGCATTGGTAAAAACTTCACGAAAAATTCGGGAAATGGGATGAAAAAATAAATTTAAGAAAATCAATTTTTCCTTGCTTTTATTTTAACCTTAAGTCCTGAAAGGGCCTTCAGACGATAAGAAAGGTCAATTCCTTATAAACCTTTGCCCATTCTTAATATATCATTAAAAAAATATCTTTACCAGTCAAGGAAAAAATTTAAAACTTTCGTGGTCCATCAACAAAGTCCGTGGTGTTTATCAGTTCGCGCAGTGCCCCTGTATTATTCTAATAGATCAGCTAAAAAGACCTTGTAATTGACATAAGCTTAAGAAAAAAATCAGTATAAACTTTAAGAATATAACAAAGTAGCTCAAAAGGAAGAAGAAATAGAATAAAATGAACATTTTCTGGAATATATTCGCTCTTTTTCGGTCTAACCACCCTTCTGATTATTAAACAACCTTCATCATCATTTTAAAATGTTCAAAGAAACTGAAGAATTGACAGCAAAAATGTTGATCTTGGATGGGGGGAGTGGTCATTTTTGTATCAAAAAATTCACATCCAAAAGATTTTTATAAAATTATTTTTATTATAAACTGATGAAAAATTGACGATTCAAATCAAATAGCAGGCTGCAGCTCTGAAACTACTGCAGCTATTGAAGCAAAATAGTTTTTATTTTATAGCCTATATAATGCAGATTGTAACAGTGTTCATTGTATAAAAAAATTCGCACTCAAACGGCAATAATAAATTATTTTCCCTCCGCCTATTGAAAGGTTCCCTATGTGCTATCCGCCCGTGACGTCACTCAAGCAAAAACCGTTGGAACATGATTTTGAACTTCGGAAGCGCCTGATGAACATACCTTCTCACTTATTCTGTTATATGTACCTTGGAGTTATCAAGCGTTGGAACCAAACGTCCCATATAGTAATCACTTAATGGATAGTGACAGATTTCTTGATAATGAGTGGTTCGTGAGTTCACTGTTATAACGAAAGTTCATTAGTCAACTGAGATTCGAAGTCAGAACTAAAGGACAAAATCAATTAATATTCTTACTCTTAAATAAGAAATGTATTCAGTAAAATTCCATATTCTCTTGACCAAGATATACTATTTCACGAACACAGTGTATTGTTGCAGTAACAACACTAGTTATCATACAAGTTTCATGTGCGACCGAACGTGTCTTGTTTTAGGAATAGATTATGTTGTTAAAGACAAATCATATTGACCTCATATTGCGCTTTTTAAAAGCTGTTGCTTTTACAGTACGCCAGCTTGTACACGAAGCCATGGTGTTGTAAATTTAAAAGAACACCATTACGGAAATCGACTTATGTCCTTAACTGAACGCTCTAGAGTGACTGAAAAAACAGGTTTTTCTGTAGAATTTTTACATTATTTGTAGTTAAAAAAGAGATAATTTCGTGTATGTGTACGTCCTTCCTTATTCTTCAATTTGTATGAAATCGTATGAAATTCTAGAGTAATGTACCTTGACGTCTACTGTGATAAACTAATAGTGTGGTCGCTTAGAGCAAATATTAGTCAGATTCATGACATGCTGGATTAAAGCGACATATTATGCATAGTTCTTGTATACCCTTAGTACAATCTATTTGTAGGGAGGTGCCCGATTTTCAGGTCCGCCATCTTGAAATACGATGCCATTTTTATTTTCTTCAAGGTTTTTCGACATTTCTTCAAAAATCGCTGATTATCTCCTCCAATGGTAGAGTTCACAGCAAAACGTGTTCAAATATCTTATGTACCATTAAATTCTCTACAATTTGAGCACAATAACGTTTTTGTAACTTTCATAGTTTTTTATATACAAGCTTTCAAATTTTTTTTTGTAAATTTTGGACTTTTCTTGAAAAATCGCTAATTATCTCCCCAGTGGTAGAGTTTACAGCACAAAGTGTTCGACTAAGTTTTATTTGAAATTAAACTTCCTACAATTTGATCCCAATGCCGCTTTTGTGGCTTTCATAGTTTTCGAGATACAAGTTTTCAAAATGTTTATTTTTGGGGGAAATTTTCCACGGTTCTTTAAAAATCACTGATTTTCTCCTCAATGGTAGAGTTTATACCAAAAAATGTTCGAATACGTTTTATCGAAAATTAAATTACCTACAATTTGAGTGCAACACCGCTCTTGTAGTTTTAATTGTTTTCTACATACCAGCTTTAAAAATCTTGATATTTTATAGGTTGCTATATGAACCTGTAATACCGGTAGTTCGTTGAGTTTTGTTGAATATATCCAGTGCAGTTCTTGACTGAACGCGGATGTAGAACAAAGCCGTGGCTGTGCGTTACTTCAGATTGCGTTCGGAACGAACGGCGTGAAGCTCGATCCGCTTTATTATTTTCTGACAATACATGACATACTACAAAATTATTGACACAGGTATACAAATAGTGAGCAATAGGTATCAGGTAGTTTACATGGCAAATACGTCGATTCATAGAATACCTACAGCAATGTTGTACAACCTAATAAGCACTTGTTTAGGATACAAGAGAAGGGCCACCACAGCTGCGGCAAGAAACTCGGTGACAAAGATAGGATATGCTTAAGAGAAGCGAGCCACAGAAAGTTCAGTAACATCTTTCAACACAACTGCGATGGACATAGGGGTGCCATCAACAATCACAGTCATACGGACAAAGTCGGGTTGAAACAAATCAGAACTGTTAAAGTTTTCTTAAGTTGAAGCATTGTCCACTGACGAAAGTTATTTTCAGTGAGAGCAGACACTAGAGGAAATATCAACGATGAAAGCGGATCGGCCCAACTAATGTAGCCAGCGATGACTGTTCAAAGACGAGAAGAGGCTACCGAAAATAACGTTGGGGCAAGGCGCAAAGTATGAAGGTACTTGGGCAAAATAGACACTGACGTAGTTATTGTTGACACTTTAACTCATAGGTAAACGAGTTCCTTGGTAGGCACTAATACACTTTCTTAATATTAATTGCAAGTGTACAGTTGCATAGTATAGACACCTCGTGATTGTGGCCCATACTACTCACCTTTTCGCTCATGAACGGAGACAAATTCGACATAGAAGACGAACAAAGAGGCGCTCCGCAAGACTTGGCACTCAACCTCTTCATAATCCAGTTGATTTTTGGGTGGATCCTTTCGGCGACCCGGTTTAGTGCGAATACTCCGTTCCTGAGCCATCTATACAATTCCCAGATTCTCTCGCCGACCTTCTACTTGAACATGATCTTCACCAAGAAGATTCACAGCGGCCTCCAGATTACCCCCGCTTGATGTTCTTGTATTTGGTCCAGGATCGAAACGTCGATGTTCATCGCGACCTTCGATTCCATGAACCCTGGTATGTATTACCCGATGATTTTGAATTCTGGAGACAACTCATTCAAGATCTCAGCGAAATCCAACCTGCACCTGATATGGATCATCCAGAAGATGCTCGTCCCGTTAAGGAAGATTATCAAGTGACGCCCGGAGATTCTGATTTGGACAGGGACCCTTCTGAAGATTGGGACGCTTCTGTTCCCTAGTTCTACAGTTGGCGAAAGTATCTCAATCCTGAGATATTGAGACTTTTTCGCCCGCTAGGGCGTTGGTCACCGCATCGCCTTTATATCATACTCCGCCGGATAACTGTTCCTTTGCCATGCGTGGCACTCCTCGTACGCTCTTACCAATTATTGAGGACATGTCTTAGAAGTCCCTCCCCACTTAATAGTGAACTCCTTTCATGATTTATGATCGAGAAACTAAACGGCAGCGGAAGGGTAATGCAGAATACGACTGCCATGATTGGACCTCCTGTTATTCTTCCCTTCCCGTTCACTTACCACGCGTCACGGACTTGGTGAACCAAGTGTCAACAGAAACTGTTTTTGCCAGAATTGAACTCTGAGACAGTTTCTACCACATTACCTTGGCCGCTTATACACGTCAATTCTTCAGTATTAAATGTGGCAAGAGATACTTTCGTTTTAAGAAGTTACCAACGTGATGGACTTTATCGCCATTATTAACACAAACGGCCATGCGAAAAAAATTGAACTTCCTCCTCAGTGATGTGTGCATATGTTTCGTATATTATGATAACATACTCCTTTACGACTCAGTGTCACAAGTGAATCACGCAGTGTCCATACTATGCAACTCTACACTTGCAATTAATATTAAGAAAAGTGTATTAGTGCCTACCAAGGAACTCGTTTACCTATGAGTTAAAGTGTCAACACTAGTTATGTCAGTGTCTATTTTGCCCAAGTATCTTTATATTTTTCGCTTTCCCAAACGCTATTTTCGATAGCCTGCCTCTTCCCGTCTTCAAACAGTCATCGCTGGCTACATTAGTTGGACCGATCCGCTTTCATCGTTGAGCTTTCCGCTAGTGTCGGCTCTCACCGAAAATATTTTTCCTCAGTGGACAATATTTCAACTTAAGAAAACTTTATTAGCGCCTTGTGATTTGTTTCAAGACTTTGTCGTACTACTGTGTTTATTGATGGCACCCCTATGTCCATCGCAGTTGTGTTGGAAGATGTTTTTTTGCGGCTCGCTTCTCTCAAGCATATCCTATCTTTGTCACCGAGTTTCCTGCCGCAACTTTGGCGGCCCTTCTCTTGTATCCTAAACAAGTGCTTATTAGGTTGTACAACATTGCTGTAGTTTATTCTATAATCGACGTATTTGCCTCGTAGACTACCTAATATCTATTTTTCACTATTTGTATACCTGTGTGAATAATTTTGTGGTATGTCATGTATTATCAGAAAATATTAAAGCGGATCGAGCTTCACGCCGTCCGTTCCGAACGCAACCTGAAGGGACCCACAGCCAATGGGATCTCGGTGGGAGGAGCATTGGGTATGATATCTCATGATTACCTATCGGTGTCTCAGTTGTTCTGTTGATCTCTTCAGAGCGGAAACAGCGCGCGTGTGCGATACGGATTGATTCAAGCGGCAGATTTTACATAGTTCTTGATTTAAATAGTTGTTACCAAAAAAATAAATAAATGAGAAACTACTTAGCAAACATCGACAAAAAAATAACGATAATATCATAATCCATAAAAAGTCTAACCTTTAAAATCTTAATATCACGTAAACATTAAAAATACAAAAGCGGAATTGAACTCAAATTGTATAAAATTTAATTTGAAATAAAACTTAATCAAACACTTTTTGCTGTAAACTGGGGAGATAATCAACGATGTTTCAAGAAAAGTCCAAAATTTACATAAATCAAAATTTTGAAAGCATGTATCTAAAAAACTATGAAAATTACAAAAGCGTTATTGTGCTCAAATTGTAGGGAATTTAATGGTAAAGAAAATATTTGGACACGTTTTTCTGTAAACTCAACCATTGGGGGAGATAATCAGCGATTTGTGAAGAAAAGTAGTGCATTTACAAAATAAAACAATTTTTTGAAAGCTTGTATCTCGAAAACTATGAAAGGTACAAAGGCGGTATTGGGCTCAAATTGTAGGAAATTTAATGGTAAATAAGATATTTGAACACGTTTTGCTGTAAACTCAACTATTGGGGAAAATAATCAGCGATTTTTGAAGAAAAGTCGAAAAAACTTGAAGAAAATAAAGATGGTGGACCCAAAAATCGGTCAGCTCCCTACAAATTGATTGTACTGAGGGTATATAAAAATTCTCACGTTTTAATCCAGTCTGTCAGGATTTTTTCGCTAAGCCACTACACTATAAGCCATGAGTTGGACAAAGGGAGCACAGCGAGTCAATTAAATAATAAAACCACTTGTGTTCTGCTTTCAGTAATAACCTAGAAGAGGAAAGTAATAATAGAGAACATTGTTAGGTTCTTGAACCTGTTTGATTTTGCAATGCACTTCCGACCCTGATAATTGATCGCAGTACATGAGAGAGTACACCTCTTGGAACTTGGAAGTAAGTATCTTCCAAAAAGTAGAACCCTCCAAGGAGTATTAGCATACAAAGAGTAAAGAGTTCTCCACTACTTTGGGCTACTAAGCACCCGAACCATCTCCGCTTTCCATGTTAGAAAAAGTTGACCACACAAGAAGAATTGTCAACCGTCTTTTGACGTTAGATTAGTAGACCACGACTAGCCTGTTTTGATTCACGGAATCTCTGGTAAGTCGGGGGCACACCGCTTAAGAACTATTACTCTAAGAGTGCAAGCTTATCCTGTTAGTGGTGCGTAGTCAGGTTGAGGGCTTTATCCCTCAGTGTAGGGTATTTTCACCTAAAAAGGGATTTCGGTATATATATATTTTTAGTGTATTAAACATAGAGATTTTTTCTAACTCTTGCATAAAAAGGTTCAAGTCTGCAGAATGAAAAACAGAAATGGCTACGAGCGTGTAATATCTTTACTGAACAATGAAACACAATATTGAAATAAACTGAAACGACGTCTTTGTTGTGGACGCGCGTTTTAGTTGAACGTACAGTACGTATTTTCTCAATGACAGCTGACATTAAAACTAAAAAGTGAAACAGATTACATATGCGAACGTTTGATGCTCTTGTGAGAATTAAGGTCGAAATGCATGAAGAAAGCTTGTTACGATTATCCAGCTACACATGACATGTTAAACTTATTCAATGAAAGAATGTACTTGGAAGACAACAAAGTTATTGAGATATCTAACATTTTTAGCTATAAGAGGGATAGGAAAGTGAAGAGGCTCTTCCAAAAAATGGGTGAGTTATTTTCTTCTTTCCCACTATATAACCTAACGTTTGTGTTTAGTGTTTTAAAATTGTAGATACTTAAGTCAATGGCGTTGATAAGTATTTATTCAAATTATATGGCTTCTTATAAAAGTAATTAGCAAATTGTATAAGTTTGTTCTAAACGTATGATTCATGAGTTCTTTTGTATTTTTATCAAAAATTTATGATGTTAGGGATTTATATGATCAAAGACGGATTTTTACTCACTCGAAAGGAAACTTTGTTTCCCATAACCTGGCAATACTAGTATTGCGTGAGTTATCAAAGAAACATTGGCTGCATTCAGCGTAGTGAGCGGATCATTGAGAGTGATCTCCAGTGGGTGAGCGCTCACAGCGGATCCTTCGGATGCCTAATTTCGTTTATGCTCCATAAACATTTGAATTTTATAAAGCGTATGGTTGAAGTTCCACGAACAATTGAATATCGCATAGGGCAAAGAGTAGTAAATATGGCACGTCGTGAAGATAGCAGACATATGTTACCGTGTTTTATCGACGACGGATTAAATATGAATGTGAAGCTGCAAGACGGATTACATATGAATACCAGACTGAAGCTGCAAGTACACCTCATGGCTTGTTGTTTGGTAATATTTCTGATTAAACTAGTAGGTTATACTATATTCCTCTCCGCCGGAAGCCATATTGCAGCCGCACTTCCAGGAGGTCCGGCTCACAAGTGAGCGCGAAAATCTTTGCTCATGAAGATGGCGTCCGCCCACTGTGAGCCGGAAGTAAGAAGTGGCATTCAAAGGGCAAATTCAGTGATCCCTCACCACTCTGAATGCCACCATTAATAGTTGTTACTATGAAAAGCCTGGCGATTACAGAAAGGGTTATTGTTGGTAAGTATTTACAACCTAGCACCGGTGGTCCAATGGTTATACTGAAAGATCTTTTTAACAGGAAACATTGCATTGTCATCTGTCACGTTTATCACACTTTTTACCCAAAACACAGTCGCTTTCAGAGCAAGTGGTCTTCTTTACAAGTTGTTCTCCTGAACGTACACAGAAGAATAATAGTGTTGTACTTCAAAAGAATAAATGGTCCTTCCACGACGCATTTGATACTCACTCAAATAATACTTTTTTCTGCTATATAACGTCCCATCGACAATGTAAAAACACGTGGGATCGATTACGCTGCTAACCATTCTAACTAAAGCTTTCCATGACTTTTTCTTTAGGCGAATGGCTGAACGGTACTTCAAGCAAGGCCCTGCCTCCCCCTCCCCGTAAGATTCACGTGAAATCTTAGGTGTATCGGCTAAGGCTAAACTCGCGTATTCAGCCAATAACCAGAGGACAAAATATGCCCCGTGCTATGCTCGCGAAGAATAAGTGCTATTTGAAATACTCAAGTAATACCAATTGTCTTATCCAGTATTAAGAATTTGTTTTAAGAAGAGATGTTGAAGAGGTTTTACGATCAAAACCCGCCCGGTTAAACGGAAATAATCGACATAAAATTTATTAGTAGTTGAACGACAATACGGCAACACACTCCGCCGCAAACATCAAGTAGTTAAAAAACAAATTTATTTCAACTCCCTTGTATTTCTCGATCTAGATCTGACAGATTACTTTCTGTTCTATAAAATCTAAACAGTTATGCTATGCGACGAATCGCAAACATAGTGATCGATCACCTGATAGCTGTACAAGGTTTAGAGAAACATTTCCGCTCCCGTATGCATAAGAGTTTGCAGCTCTGTACCATTATAGTAAGATAATCTAGCATATTTTAGAACATCCTGATATTGCAAGAAATAAAAGTGTGAGATCATTCCGTTAATTGGTTACTTCTTTTCTATTTTTGCACGAAATGACGAAATGTTTCTTATCCTGTACAAAGATATAAAGCACACTTTATTCTATTGTACCTATGTGTATCTCAACATACAGGTGACTCCTTTAACTCGAATCACATTCTTGGCTTCAGTTTAATAGCAATGGCGACGGAATCATAAACTAAGGGATAAATTAAGGCATCTGCATCCATTAAACAGATAATGTTGGTTACTGCTTCATCCTGTCGTTAGAATTCATTTGATATTGCGAGAGAAATGAAAAGAAATTATTCCATCCAGTAATTTCTTCTTGATTAGATCTCCGAGATAGAACAGGGTTGGAGAGGAAGGAGTAATATCCGTAGTTAGAAACTTTCTCTACAGAATCGTGAAACTTCCAACTACTAACTAAATTAAACAAAAAAAAAAGTTTAAAAATAATGAGCTTCTCATCTTTCCTTATGTTTTAATGGACTTTTATTCCAATCCTCTCTTTTCTCCAATTTGAGAGAAAATTAATTTCGAGTCGGATATCATGAGCAAATTATATTGCAGCGTCTGTAGATACGTCATTAAGTCTCGACTCTTATTTTAAACTTACCGTACATTTATAGGCCGGACTGGTAGCTATGGTCTGAGGGATAATGTGTGTCGGCAAACACTTCGCGGATGAAGAGAGAAATTAGCGGCCAAGGTCTGTGTCGAGATACATGGCGGCATTCGTCTGGAAAAGACAGAAATCATGTAAGTTGTCATTTAGCATAGTTGGCAACAGAACTCGAAGCTATGTGCTTCCATAAAGTTCGCAGTCTTAACCATCACTAGAACACAGGCTCTTTAGCTGGGTTTTTAATTTAACGTGTGTTCGGAATAGATGTGATTATTGCATATGTTCAGTCCTTAGAAAAGGTAAAAAGCTTTCTTGAAAATTATATCTTGCTTATATGGAACTTACTACGCTGAGCGGCCATAACCAAGTTGGCAGAACGTTCGCATTTGACGGGTCCTGGGTTCGATACCAACGGTTGACCATTCAGACTGAGTTTTAATCCCTGGGTGGTGACTTCAACTTATACCATGGACAACTCCCTAATCTATCCTACCATATGCCGACGCGAGATATTGTTTTACTATAGGCTATGCACATCGCCTTTAACACTCAAACCATGTGCTCTGCCTGAACTCAGAAGCTACCAAATAGTCCAAAGTACTTTTAGCTCTTTTACACTAACTTTGCATTTCTATGACTTGAGGCGATGTGCATTGTGATTAATAAAGAAATGTCTGTTCGCTCGCTCGACATTGAGTGCGAGATTATCGTAGCAAAATAAACAAAGTGACATCTTGAATACTCCAGTACGTATTTAACAAATTAATGACGACAAACACTTTTTCGTAACACTTCTTGTGTTGCTGGCTATTAAAAAATTCTTGGTGTAACATGTGTCAGAGAAGCAGTACTTGATCCAATTTGTTATACATATGTCCACATTCATGTCCAGTTCTATCGGAAGAAAATAAAAGCAATTTTGTGTCCGAGCTTAATAGTAGTTTACGATAACATTTGTGTGTGTATCATGCATGAGATTGATTGTGTTTAGTCTTAGTTGTATTTGAATGACTTTGGAGTTAGTTATAGTAACGAATAAAAAGGAAAGTACCGGTAACTTTGAATAGATATGCCAAAATGGTAATAGCTTCATTGTTTACAGTGGTTGGGGTTCCAGAAATTGTAGTTTGTACCTGGACTTGCATTGCACCTGCTGCCTACTGCGCTTGTAGACTAGCTGTGATAATGTTGCTGAAGTAAGTTACATGCCATCTGTTGTGACAGCTGCAATTATTGGACCTGTTAGTACTGCCTGTAATTGATTTCCTTAGAAGGCAGAGCAGGAACTTGTATCGTGTAAACTCGTGTCTGCATTATCAGTGGTTCCTTGAGGTGGTGGTAGTGGTGGTGGTAAGGTGATCTGCACTGGCACTGGTCTGTTGACATCAGCAGTAATCGTCGGCGCCTGCTGTTGCGTTGGTTGTTGTGGAACATACTACAACTTCTGGAATCCCATCCACTGTAAACAATGAAGCTATTACCATTTTGGCATATATTTTCAAAGTTACTCTCCTTTTTTATTCGTTGCTATAACTACCTCCAAACACATTCAAATACAACTAAGAGTAAACACAATCAATCTCATATATGGCAATATGAAGGCTGATAAATATGCAAATTATCGGTATTGGTCGCTAAAATTAGGTCGTAGAGAATTTTGCAATTTAATCCATTTTAAACAAATCCTGGTGAGACACTTGGCGAATGTACCTTGTAAGGAGAAAATGTAAGTAGGCACTATATATATTCCATTGCATTCATTACACAGTGTTTATAACAGAAATAATGCGAGTTTTTTTCGGTTTGAAAGTATTCTCTTGCTGTTGACATTAAGATAAGAATGCAGTCCTGTTAAAATAAATGCCGTAATAAATAACCTGTCTGATACGCTGCTTGTTTCTTCATTGGTCCACAATAAATGTGTTTTTTGTCATAACCTGACATATTTTTAACATGTGAAATAAGATGCGCTTCTTAAACTGAAGTGGAGAAAGGATGTTGCAGGATGTAACAGCGTACTCCTGGGTCTACTTTTGTCGCTGACCAATAAGTCAGATTCACGCGGAAATATATTGTATTAAGTGAGTCGGTTTGTTTACGAAAGATATAAAGGTCTGAACCTGAATTTTAGTACATTACAAGATACCGTTAATTCTAATTGTCAGAAGGAAATACAATGAAATTTTGAACTCCGTTGTACAGCGAAATTCGGCCACTTGGTGAAAATTTCACTGGAATCAGAAAGTAGACAAATCCAATTCTCATTTACACAATAAGAAATTTCAAATTTTTAATAGCGTTTTTCAACTAGCTACAAAATGAACATAATATTTACAACAATGAAGATAAAATTCTCGTATGAATTAAGTTGTTGGAGATGATTAAACAATGAGCTCCGAACAGATTTTTACTGAAGCTCACATTTGATTTTCTTGTTACGTTAATATCTACGAAAGCACGTAAAAAGGATCATTGAAGTGTGTTTACGAAATTCATAACAAATTAAAAAAACAGCCATTGTAATTGAAAAATATCTGACGTGGCATTTATGTGCTTTCAGAGAGAAAGTACGTCTAATGTCAACCCACTCTTTTATGTCACGCTTCGCCACTGATTAGTGAATAAAGAAAATAATACAAAGTAGAAATAGAGAAGAAGTGTCTTGGTTTAGGTGTTTATTTTTCTTATTTCTTTTCTAACCCTCAGTCACGCTTTCCTGTAGGACAATAGTGAAGAGTAAATAAAAGATTCTTAATATGTTTTTTCTCAAGAGGCGACAAAACAATGAGCTACTGCTGTGCCATGGCCCTTGGCAATAGCTCAGGAGGGAATAATTCTTCTTTCTCGACTTCAAAATGTTTTCTTCAAGCCAAGGAAAGAGAGAGAAAAAAAAACAGCCATGAAAAATTTCAAACACAAACAGAACTTAAGTTTCTAACGCCGTCTTTGAAAAATGCATGAACAAACAAAAATGTTATACTTGTTTTCTTTTCGCAGCAGGAAAAAAAACACACACACACACACCAACACAAATAAACAATAGAAAAGGAAAGACAACGAAAGGAGAAAATGAGGCAGGCTATATATTACAAGAAGATTACGCACTTAACACGTATGCGATTAGGTTTAGAAGCCAATACAAATACGCGACGCAATTTCCCTTATTGGCTACTAAACCAAAAAAATCCCTTTCGGTAGGCCTACAGGCTGAGGTAGATTTCGAAGTTTCGCTGGGAGCCAGGGCTCGCCCCCCATCTTCAGTGCTTTTGAGAGGATGCGCCTCCTTTATCTTAACCAAAATCTCCCTGCAGCACTATACCAACACGGAGTACATCTTCACCCTCCCACGGTTGGCTGCGCCCCCAAAGGGAAGATTTGCCCCATTTATTGTAACCTACTCTTGGTCATACACCTTCATTGAAAATTTCGTTTCTCTACCTTCAATGATTTGGAAATTGTTTTTTTGGGGCGGCCATTTTGGATCCAAGTTGACGACTTTTTGAAAGTTTTCTTATTTTGTCGTGACCTACTTGTGATAGTACAACTTCAAGTAAAATTTCATTTATCCAGCTCAAACGGTGTGCAAAATGGGATTTTGGGCGGTCATTTTGGATCCAAGATGGCGACTTTTCCCAAATGTGATATTTCCCTAAGCTACTCGTCATAATGCACCTTTATGCCAAATTTCGTATCTCTAGCTCAAACGGTGTGGAAAATGGATTTTTAGGTCCGCCATTTTGGATCCAAGATAGCGTCTTTGAACTCATTAGGTAACATTTTCATAATTACAAAGTGAAGTTGTACCTTTACGCCAAATTTGATTTCAATAGCCCCAGCGGTTTAGGCTGTGTATTCTATACAACAATGGGTTCGGCGGCCATTTTGGATCCAAGATGGCGACCGATTTTGCTCATTAACGAACTTAACCGAGCTATTAAGCCTAGAAACAACATATAAAAATTTGGTTCAAATATCTTCAAAATTATGGCCGCTAGCGTGTTAATATATATATATACACTTTCATATCGTACCGATCTCAATAGGTATATTTTCTTCGAAATCTACCTAATAACAAGCAAAGCACGCAACTTCCGCGAACATGAAAAGTCAACCTAAGGCTATGGCAATTCTCACTAAGATAATGTTTTAGACAGGTGATTCATAATCAGTTTACTGGTTGGGGTTCGGACAGTGAGAAGATCAGGGTTCGGTTCTCCGGTAGAATAGCCACTATTGGTTTTTTTTTTTTTTTTGCGTTAAACTTGTACCTATCAGGAAAGTATTTGCGTAAAAGATTTTACCATCCATTTCATTTCTACTACACGATTTGGCAACTATTCACGAGGGTCTCTCTCGTGGTACAATGAAGTCCTGGAAGGCACTTTCTGCAGTAGCCCTGGTTTTTAATATGCATTGATGCATATTCACATTACAGTCAAGGTAAGGAGAATATGGAAGATGTAGAAGTATTTCATACCTCAGGTCACTCAGATTTTGTTTCGTAATTCTTGCCAGGTGGCGTTTTGTCTGCTAGAAGTAGAGGATCCTTTATAATGAGCAACTACGACTGCTTTTTTACACAACTACAAAAGTATTTCTTCAATGAATGCAGAGAACATGACAATGGTAATGGATTCAATAGGAGGAAAGAACTTGTAATAGAAAACACAGTGTTGTTCATCAGCATAACAACAGTAGCGTCAAGTTTTCTGTTGGAAAGTGTTCGGGAGGTTCACCCACTTCGCTTGCCATTATCGCACAGGATCCACTTCTTATAACACGTCACAATACGTTGGAATAGGTGCTCGTTGTACTGACAAATCATCGTGTGCGGATGACCACGAGTTGCTGTTTGTAATGATCCGTCAGTTCACGAGGTACCTAGTTGTCATTATTTTCACTTTTCCTATTAGCTGTATGAAATGGTTGAACTACAAAGGTTAAACTGTCGGTCAAGTTCCCTGACTGGTGCGCGAGATGCTTCCACATATACCTTTTAAACAGGGCTGGAATGGTAAGATTTTTGGGGGGTACACGCTGCTCAATAAAAATCCGGAGTTGGGAACACGTTCCTTTATATTTATGCACTGAGGTGGGTACACGCTGTGATTTATACTATTAGGTGGGTACACGGCGTGTACCCGCGTATACCCTCCATTCCACCCCTGCTTTTAAAGCGTTTTTATCCATCCTTGATGTGCGTTTCCTACCTTCTTCATTTTGGAAACTTGAGTCTTCAGCACGAAAATTTTCAAACCAGCGACACACTATCTGGTCTGAAGTTGAATCTATGCTATGCCTTCACCGTATTTCTACCGCTGTATCCCGCAGTTCGAACTAATTCAACCAAATGACCTGAAAGTTCTTCTGTATCCAACATGTTGTTAGTGGTCTTCATATGGTGTGAAGATCGTCTATTGCTCTGACCTTCAGCGGGTATTCCCCACAGTTCCATGGCTTCCGCATTGTAGGGAGAAGCACGGATTGATTATGACAATTGTGTATTTCAGCTACTAATTTTCTTACAACCTGGTATATTCACAGAATATAATAACCTGACAGTGTAACTGGTAGAATACTCTGCCGGCAATAGGTTCGATTTCCCGCTGAGATCGCAACGCTTTTCTTTACATTTTTCAAGAAAACTGCTTTGACGAGTCATGTATCTTAGATGATTTCTATAATAGCAGTGGAAATAATATGTACAAACACGGTGATTTTTTTAAACACGTAAAAAACTGAATTAATGATAGAATTCCAGTCTAAAACTGAGCGAGTAGGATTGAGAAAAGCCCAATATAAAGAAGGAACGAAGTTACCGATGTTGATTGAACGCGACTTCAAAATATATGATTATAAAGCGTCGTTTGTTCAATGTTAATATGAGATATAGAAATATATTATTCTGTGGATTGCGTGTTAGAGAACAAGAAATGAAGTAGCGAAACTAGGCTACTCCATATCTATTTGTCTAACGCAATGTCTCTCTTTGGTCACTTTCACGTGGTGTGTTTGTGTGTGAAAGATTAATATATCAAGTTAGAAATTGCCTTTCCTGAATATTGCTAATCCCTGTCGCATAAAAGTGATGATACGAAGTTTTCCTAAGAACGTGGACAAATGTCTATATTGAATACCTTTTATGTTTCAATGAAACTAATAATTTTACATGTTTTTTTTTTTTTTTAGAAAGAAAAGTACAGCATAAACTTCCATAAACGCAATAAATTCTGCAAGAAGATGACCATTGAATTTCCCTGCTATTCGGCAAAAAGTTCCTGAAAAAAAATCCTGTGCTGTACGAAAATTCCCCGTATTCGGCATAGTGGGTCACTAACGGCTCTCTGGTGATTCTGTCGTATCTTTGCTGTGTGATAAACAGAATCATGAAGGAGAGGTACAAAATGTATTGAGTTTCGAAGAACGTAAATTATTAATAACTACAGATATCTACCCCGATCATGAAAGAACGGGATCATATTATTACGTGTACGCCCGAAAAAATATATACGAAATATTGTGGTGATACTAATCAAAGGCCTACAATAATTTTATAAAATCTTTATCTAATTGTAAATGTTTTTTTGTTCGATTGTTTTATGTTGATCACTTTCGCTCTATTACAGGCCTTTTGTCAAAATAAATTGTATTTTTTATTGCTGTTAGTCCAAGTTTTAGGTTGAATTTATTGATGGCCTTTAGGCAGCTATGACTTAGGCCGGGATAAAGTAGAATAGGTTAGAGAGTTGGACAGTGCATAAGTTGAAGTCACCATTCAGAGATTTGTCTGGTCTGAATGAAGAGAAACTCAGTCGGAATAGTTGGCCACTGGTATCGAACCCTGGACCTGTGAAATACGAAACCAATACTCTGCCCCTCAGTGTAGTAAGTCGGACATAAGCAAGATATACTTTTGAAGTAAGCCTTTTTATAGGAAACGCCGTGATGAAATCATTGCATAATTTGTAGCTTTATTAAATAGTTACAATATAAACTTAATCAAACAAGTCCTAAAATCGTGCGAAGTGATACTGAATTATCCAACGTCAAATGAATAAAACATCAAAAATAACGAAATGGGAAGCAAAACTGGAAAATTCAAAAAGAAAATAGAGCAGTTAAATATACATTAAGGTCTTAAATATGTATTTGACTTCATATTTTGTATGCACATACCGTATAGGCTTATACATACAGAGAGAGGGAGATAGCTCAACAATCTATGTCCAACACCTTCCGGGGACTAAATAGGAATTTGTTCTTTTCAGTTCATCCCATAATCTTCAACTCTACGTTTGAAAAACGAACATTTTTCCAGTTCGCAAAAGAGATAATGCATTTCACATGTCTCAATGAATGAGTAATGACAACTAGTGATCCATTTCATGGTTTCCTCGTGATCCGCTTTTATTCTCCCGAGACAGAACAGAATAAAGCCTATTTATTATTTCAAGATGAATTTTACGATCCTTCTTTTATTGATCATTTTAAAGAAAACCCACGAGTTCCAGTATTATGCTTGTTGAAACCTTTTTGTCTTTATTGATTTTTCACCTTTTTTTCTCTTTCCTTGATGTCTTGCTCTAAACTTTGGAAGCCACATTGCTAAGAGTATTGAAAGTGTAATACGACTTGATCGCGCTATCTATTTATTAAATTTATATTTGTGAGCTGAACAGTGAACACGTAGCTACGATTTTGGCCCGTCAAATGTCCGAGCTATAACGTCCATTGGCAAACTTCTTCCGTGTGCAAAGGTAGCGAATGTCCAAAACCTAGTTCTGGCACTATTTCGTCACTCGCGTGGTGCAACTGAGAAAAGCATTGGAAACCCCCCAGTAAGAATGGCGGGCAGTAAGACTTAGACTTCAATGTACATAACTACTCACAAGGAGACTTACGGAAGTGTAACTCACCGATTGTAATGAAACTTTGCATACTTCTAGAACAACGAAAAATAATCGACACGTATTTTCTTTATTTCGGCAATGGTGCGGGTTTAAGGGTAGAAACCAACCTGTGAACGTTAGGAGTGGTCTCCAAGCATAGACAGAAAACAATCATTTAATGTAGAAGAAACAATACTGCCAGGGGAAGTTTAAGACAGTCCAAAACAGCCCTATAGTCCAAAACAATCTCTTTCAATCTGAAAATGTCCTTTTGAAAGCATCACATTCGGGAAAATTAACATCAAATCTTTTGCGATCATAGTTTCAAGAGGTTTTTCTCCCAACATCTAATAAAAAGTCCATTTTGTTAATAGATTCGTGGAGTGGTCACAAGTCATCAACACTTGAACCAATTTTACGAACAAACGGGTACCTCAAAATAGAAACAATTCCTGCAGGAACAACTGGTAGGATTCAGCCTCTTGATGTGTTCTTTAGGCCGTGGAAAAAACTTCTTGAGACATTTTTCTGACATTGTCCTTCTCTACAACTATAACATAAATTTACATCTCCGTAATAATATAATTAAGATCCACTCACTGATTCATAACCAGTTTTCGTCGCCCAGATTTGCAAATCTTATTTGGTATGCGTGGTACAAAAGCGATTATTTGGAAGAAAAACCACCTGGGTTTGAAAATCCCGTAACATTTTGGGCTCATTCGGAAACTACGAACGAGTTTAACGCGTTAATCTCGTTGTCTCACGAAGCGTTCGGAAACCACTTTCGGGAAGTTCGTTCATTTAGTTAGCCGTTCGGAAAGTCACTCTCAGTTAATTTCGTTCGCGCACGAAATGAACTAGCTCTGACTTCGTGAACTTCGTTAAAATTAACATGGCCACCATCCGCATGATAAATTTACCTCGTTTCGCATCATATACGGTAATCTTATTTTGCTTCATCTAGAGGTATAAAATTGTAGCCATGGCTGCTATTTCTGCAGTAGGGAACAATTTTGACACAACTAATGTACATAGCAGATTAATATAACGGTTTATCTTAAACAATTGATTTATCTTTACTTTCCCATATTTAACACTTTTTCGAGCTGTGGATTGCTGTTAGATATCACGATTGCCACTAGATAGCACCACCAGTAAAAGATGAAATTATTGAACAATACTTTTTCTAGAGTCTTTTTGAGTCGAAGAAAGAATAACGTCGTATAGTACAAAATTATCGCGTTTATGAAAGACACTCTCCAATTCTGTGTATTTTAACATACTTTTCTAATAATTTCAGTTAAACGACAAGTTCTTGAAGGAAGGCATGCTGTTTTAGCTTTTATAGAGCCTGAATGCACCACGTTCTTTCACGTTTTAATTGTAATCCGCAAGCAGCATTAGATTCTTGTATAAGATGGAATTGAATTGAAATTTACTTGTGGTCTTTAGACATCTAAGGCTGAGGGCGGTATAAGGTGGACTCTCAAGTATTTATTAAAATTGTTGTTTTGTCTGCCGGCTTGCGGCAATAGGCCATCGGCTCGAAGGTCCCGGGTTCGAGTCCCGGCAGGGTCATGTGTGTAGATTTTAACAGCTAAAGGCGAATCGTGACGGGCCGAAGTCCAAAGTTACTAAACTGGCCCATATAAAAATAAAGTTGTTTGGTCTATATATTTGTTTCTCTTCTTGGCAATACAATTTGACTAAGACGTTAAATGTTAATTCCTTGCAATTTCTTTTAAATATTTTCTGTAATTGGAATTTTTCTTGTCCCGTAAATGTGACTTAGTTGGCGAAGTCATGAAAATTTTGAAGGATATAGAAATATGTAGGAACTTCAGCCAGATAATTCCTGTATATAAGAGAATCGATTTATTCTACTATTGACCCAATGCAACGAACAGAATGCTAAGTTCGTTATACAAGTGTAGCAAATGAAATCTGAAGTGAATATAAGGAATTTCTCCAAAGAAAGGTCTTACATGTTGGTAAATAACGTTATTGGTGGAATAGAATGTCTCCAAGAAACTAACTTGCTTCGTATTTTGAGCCTCATGTCGCTACTTATAACCACACCTTCTATTTTCGTTTATTTCTTTGTTATGTATGCGAGTTGGTGTCTATCGTTATCCTGACAACGGTTTGGAGCGTTCGGAAATAACGAAGAAAACGAATATCACGAAAATAATTTTCAGCGTTAAGATCGTACATTCCGTTAACTTCGTTATGTATTTCCGAACAAGCCCTTTGTTTCAAAGATTGTGCAGCATTTTGCGATTTGTGCACAGTTATTGGCGTAATGTGTGCGTGGTGTAAACAATGTTTATACATCACACACTTTTTTACGGAATATCATTACTGTAAAACGTTTTCGCTATAAATTAATAATTATAACAATTGAGGATCTATGAAGTTTTGACATAGTGAGAGGCGAGGGGACTCACTATAAATAAGCACCCCGAATAGTGAGAGGTGACGAGACTCACTTTAATCAAGCATCCCGTTACCTTCAGTAAGAAAGGTGTTTCAAATCGGTCTGCCACCTTCTGGCAGTAACTCCTTCCAACTATAATTGTTCTTGGCTAGCTGCTGAACACGACTTGCATTTCTGCATTTCAAACCAGACGACTTTTTGTAATTGTAATCACCATATTGAGTCCACCATTTTGAATTTTGTACTTTTGACGTCCGATTCTGAATCAGTTGTCCTACCTCCCCCCCCCGGGCAGTATTGTTTCTTCTACATTAAATGAATGTTTTCTGTCTATGCTTGGAGACCACCCCTAATATTGACAGGGCGGTTTCTACCCTTAAACCCGCACTATTGCAAAAAAAAAAAAAATAATAATAATAATAAAAAAAAATACGTGTCGATTATTTTCCTATGTTCTAGAAGTATGCAGTTTCATTAAAATCGGTGAGTTACACTTCCGTAAGTCTCCTTGTCAGTATCGATGCAAACTCAGCTCCTGTTATTATGGACCACAGGTAGTCTTGCCAAGCGTCCTTTTTTTACCAGATATGTCCGGATTTTTTACTTTTCTAGTAATGTCAGGTCGGTATTTGTTTGTTTTCTTTGCAAAGTCAGCTATTTTAATAATAAAATCATCAAGACGTTATTACACCTGGGCTTGCATTATTTGTGTTACTTACAGTAAACTCGACGGTCACATGTGATAATTCGTAGCTATTTAGTAACTGATAGGGTGCGTGCTGGTATTAGTGTCGATATATCACACTCGACCTCATCATTTTTTTTTATATATTGCAGAACTAATTAAGCTTCGTCGAAAGAGGTTATAATCGTTTACGGAAAACATCGAAGTCTATGGGAGGGGACTGTCGTGATTTCTGGACCAGGGGTGACAGGTGACCTCAACTAGCTGTTGATATACTCTAGATCTAACTAAGCTTGGGATATTGGTCATGGCAAAGATTACACACACGACTTAATTGCTTAGAGGAATAGAATATGAAGTAGAATCAACACGGAAGTTTTATTTTCACTTTACTCTTCTGGTTGAAGAGTAACAAATATTAATATGTTAGGTGTTCTTTCCGTGAAAATTTTCTAGTTAACTTTGAATGTCAAGCTTCTAACTATGCTGTTAACCATCATCATATGTAATTCTACACATGTAGTCACCATCATTCTCGAACTAGTTCTACAAATATCTGTAGCACATCAATAAATGTAAGAAAACTGACTAATTTCTGTCAGTGGTACTGATGAAATTCCTCGGAAAATAGATTGCTCAGATTACCACATTATACAGAAGGTCGATCCGCGTATATGTGTCCAATTTTGAATCGTCCCCCCTGCTCACAGATTGGACCGAACCTAATGATTAAAAGCGCAGGAGAAAGCCAGTATCCTGTGGTAGTGAGTCACTATCGCAAGTGTGTGTGGCGTGCATTATGGCTCGAAAGGTCAACAGGTTTTCAGAGGGCTACCTACTTGTACTTTTCCACGCCAAACATTCAGTGTCTAAAATTAAAAAAAAAACAAAAAAAAAACAGTGCAAATAAGATGAATTCGCATTGGGTTCGACGGTTATCAAGAACATAATTAATCTTCATTAAACCAAGACTTACCAGCAATTCAATCCCTAGGGGACTAGGAAGCGAGCGTACACTACTGTGACATCGCCTGTGCCTCATAGGTTGCATCGAATGGTCCTCCAGAAGAATCCCCCTCCTCAACGTGTGATTGCCACACGACTTCACGTGCCACAGTTAACTGTGAATCGCAACCTGCGTGAGAAGTTAAACCTCCGGAAGATCTTTAAAAGTCATGGACGTTACCTAAGTGCGGCCCATTGGTGTGAGAGAAAGACCAACAGCAGACGCCTCTACGAAGGCCATTTATCCGAGGAAAAATGAAAGTATCTAAATACATCTAGTTGGATGTATTTATTAGACTGAGTTAAAATTTCGAGCCATCACTTACACTTCCCCGCAATGCGAGATCCAGTCCCGAGTTCATCCGTCATTGCAAAGTAACTTTCTCGAAGGGATTTATGGTTGTTGTGGGATACTGCTCTCAAGGCAAGTTAACTATCCGTCACTTCCCTAAAAATTGTCAAATCAACTCTGCCCTTTTTCAACAACATATCCTGACCCTATTTTATAGAGACAACCTACTTCGTTTGTATGGAAATGCTATCAATCAAGTCTCTGTGTATATGGATAAGGTTTCATCCCTTAAGTCGCATTCTACCCGTAACTTTCTGCAGCAGATGGCGCAAGACACCGGTATTCAGACTATTCTATTTTACAATATATCGGTTAAGTCACCAGATGCCAGTCCTATGGATTTCTGTGGGCTTGGCTCACTGAAAAAGGCATTTTCATCACTCCCCGGGGCCTGTTGAAAGCCTGTAAGGGGGAGTGGCAGAGAATTCCACTTCCTGTACTACGTCATAGCCTTCTACAATAGAAATTAACGATGCCAAGACACACGGTGATCATATTGAGGGCAACCGATGGTGGTCTCGTGGATTTTCGTAAGGTAGTTCAAAATTGGCCACATGTAAGCGGATCAAGATATCAAGAGAATTACTACCGTATATTAGCAACAAAGCTTTTCAATGTTGGTAGAAATTATTATGAACACATATTTCCTAACAGCATAAGACTCTTGGATTCACAAAATAGGAAATACATGTAGCTCACAATATCTTAAGAACCTCAGTAACTTTAAGTCATACAAGAGAGATAAAGCATTAGTCCCATCCCAAATATCTACAATACAATAGTGAAAACTCTTCTGTATCTGGAATACATTCTCTTGTCGGAACAAAAGCACATCACTTCTATTTTGTACTCGGAGAAGCGAAAGAGCTGCGGCAGGATGACTCTATTTCCCTTTCAATATATCTTCTTGTACAGGCCAATGAATCCAAAAGCTTGCACCTTTCTCCACACTGACTGAAATAATCTTTTAGTGTCTCCACAACAGAAACGACTTTAGAGGCAAATGTAAGTAAATTTTTATTGGGAAACTGTATCCTTGAAGACGAATAACAATTCTACTGAAGGTTGAAATATTCTTGAACTAAAAATTCCTGCTTCAATGAAATTTGTGGCAAAACAATCTAGTTGCAAATTGTCTCTATTACGTAAAAACACACACACTTTATTCTCCGTTCCTATAAGTTAACACTAGATGTTAATATCTCTTGAAGGAAGCAAGCTCCTCTTCAATTATTGGACAGACCGGTAGGCGAAACGTGATTAGGCCAAACAGGATGTTTCTGGGTTAGCCGTGTAGGTACGAATCTGCTTCGTGCTTATTATCCTGAATGATGGGATTCTTTAGTTTCTACTGTATTTCACAACACGAGAGGTCTATCAGGATGGCATTTACATCATAGCGCTTGGATACGTCCATGTTGAAAAAACATTTACATTACGAATCCTTTTGTTTGTTTTCAAGCTTTGTACCAAACGCAAAATATCATCATGTAATCAACAAACCAACTAAAAAAAAGTGTCTTTATTTCATTGAATAGGAAACGAAAGTTAAATTATGTTCCTGTTTCTCTTCTAATGAGAAGCAATTTACGATACGATTATGATATACTAAGCTGTAATTGCATGTAAGCTATATTTTGAGAATTATTGCTTGATGTGTTCATGAATTTGTTTTGAAAAGAATTAAGGCACCACACGCCATTTTGTTCTGCATATGGAACATATTATAAAACAAGTGAGGTGTAGCTCAGTCGGAGAACTGTACACTTGTCCTACCGGCAGGCTTAACAGCGAGCGTTCAATTTGGATGGCGGAGGCTTTTCGAACGATACCTGAATAACCTTCTTAGACCTAGATAGACAGACATAGCGGGGATATAAGGTTTCCCAGGTTTAGCTCCTGAAGCCTAGAAATGAGTATATGAAATCTCCTCCCCATTAAACTTAGGCGTTTAGCACACACTAAAATTTCAATTGCCGATGATGAATTTTGTACAACTAAATTATTTGATAAAGCTCTACACAATTTTAACATTTTCGAATAGGCTTCCTTGTTGGCATATCTCTTTAGTAACATTCTGAGAAGGTGTAATTAAAAATTAATCTGAGCAATAAATATTAAAGTATATACCGTAGATTTTGCAAAGTTCTACAAATACACAGTGCAGAATATAACATACAAGTTATCACAAGTTTCTTCGAAAAAATGAAGTAAGAAATAAAACTTAGCGTACAAAGAAAACTGTTTTCAACCATTTCAATAAACTATTTACAATAGTCTATTCATGTTGATGTCTTTATCACTTCCGGCACACTCACTGTGCGCCCAAGGAGTACAGATAATGCACTGCACCTTCCTCATCTTGTTTTGAAAAATTAACCCAAACAATTCAGAATATATTTCGGTTTCGCAGCTTCCATGGAATGTTATAGGAATTGGCCATTATATTATTTAAAAAACCGGACATGCGGGAGAAATTTCAACTTGTATTTAATTTTCTTTGAGTTTTGTTATATTTTTGTCTCTATTACCCGCACTTCTGTTTCTTACCAATCCCCAACTGTTCTTTTTAAGTTGTTGATAACATTATTTAGTATAATATACTTACAAGATAACTATTAATTATATTTTAGAAGAGAATATTTCTTTTAACACATTTAACTTATCCGTAACTTTCTTTGCAAGCTTGTCTGTATCCACCTGACAATAACAAGAAATTATATCACTACTCCTTCCTCTAATTAAAAGAAATACATGTTTGCACTTATTACTTGCACATACATAAGAGTACATACTCGTATATAATATCCCAGAATTTATCGTATTTCTCATTCTAGGCTTAATTAGTGGTATATTGACCGTAAAGTGTGACATTTCTTGACAAATGGATAACAGGGAACAAAACTATTCTATACTACAACACAGTAGAAATATTTTATTCGAATTCTATGCCCCTGGAGGGTTATTGAGATGGTACAACACTTTTAAGAAATTCTTTCAAATCCTCCATTTCCTCATCTGAAGACTCATGATCCAGTCCGCTGTACGTGCGGAATTCTGATCGGCGTACAACTTGCTTTATTATTGAATATGTCATCCGACCCCACTTGTATGGGACGATTGTGTCTGCATCTCCATGGCACTGAAGATATGGAGTATCCTTGCTGCCAACAGCAGCTCCTGGAAATTGTTCATGAAGCGGAAGCCAAGTTGACAAAGCTATAACTCCTCCCAGTGGCAATGCGAACCTAAGCCCAGAGTACAATGAAAGGGCACCACCTTGTGAAAACCCTCCAAGAACAATTTGATGGGAAGGAATTCCATTTTCCATTTCTTCCGCTATCATTCCGTGTACAATGCCAGCACTCTTCTTGATTCCCTTTTCATCTTCTGGAACATCCGGCTTTGTAGAACGCAAGTTAAACCATGACGGTACCTGGGAATCTCCTAACACAGTAACACGCATAATTTGGGCAGTAGGACATATAATCTTCATGTATGGAGGTCTTATATGTAACAAGTCATTTGCCCATCCACGACCAGTGTCACCTAATCCATGCAAAAATATAATCGTCGCTCTGTGTTCTGTCAGCGCTGGTTTTATAACACGAGCTAGCGTCATTTCAGAGGATGTAAAGAGTCCTGCTGTAACGTAATCAATAAATAGGTTTTCATAATTATTTGCACTTTCTTCAGACCAGGTTAGACTGCAAGTACCTTGGTTGTATCATTCATAGGTGGCTGAAGAATCAAGAATTAGGAAACTATAGAGATATTTTTAAAATGCTGTACAACAACAATGTACACAATGAAACGAAGTCATATTCGACGATAATATAAAATGGAATTGTGTCATGTTGTGAATTTTATACCTTACGATGTTTATTACAGTTGTATCCGACGAGGTGTTTCTCATGTCCTAACATATCGTTCTGAAGAGAGAAATTTTCTGAACGCAGAAAATACTTCCGTAGAAGAAGAAATGTATACAAATTCTCCAGAAAAGTTCTACAAAGTCCTCACTGATTCATTTCACTAGTACGATAGGAGAATTTTCATTCTGTCTACCCATCTGAACCATTTTACCTGGGTGAAACTATCCAATTCTTACCTCAAAACTGACATCAGAAACGTATTTCTTACGAAATTCTATCTCAGAATGACATGTTACACGACCCCCTTCGCATTTAAGAAAATCAATCTAGATTCAATGTGGTGGACTTCAAAATGGCGGCCATAATAAACAAATCCTCCAACAGGTAGCGCCTTCTACCCAATATCCATTACTGTGTGTTTGCTTTCCATTTCTTACATCAATTACAAATATAAGGACATTTCCACACTTTTCTATCATTCTCCAGAAACAATATTCTGACTTTTATATCGTCGATATCTTCCAAAGCAATTCTGCTCGAACTGGCAAAATTTGCTCGAATGGGCACATACTTTGACATTCTAAACATAACGGAAGAAAAAAAAACATATTTTTTTCTGCCCCATCAGTATGTTTGCTTGTGAGTGGATGGAATGATCATTATGAACTTAAAAACAGTATATAAATTATACTAAATAATCTAAACTGTGAGAAGAGTTCATACCGAATAGGAAATGCCCAGGACAGACATTTGAAACATTTCTTTTTAGTCCACAGTGAGTTTCACTCTTTTCCTTCTTATCTTTAGTAGATTCCTCTTCAGATGTCACACTTTCATTTGAATCGTCATCATCAACATCATCATTACTTGTACTTCTCACAACTTTACACACGTCTTTTTCTTGTGGATCTTTATGGTTTTTACTAAAATTTGAATTGAACTTATAATACAGGCTTGCAAAATGTTTCAGTTCTAACAACAACTTGCTTCTATTCTCTTTTGTCAAGTGAGAAATAGTTTGCAAAGAATCATCAGGAAAATTTTCCCCCTCCATTGCAACTATATCCTCGTACTTTTTCGGTTCCAACCAGGAACAATCAAGCAGTAAGCTCTTGTTGGATACAAACCGTTCATCTATACTTTTACTCGCAAAATCGAGATAGTTAAAGTAGATTGCTCTGTATTTCTGATCATGCGACAGATTTCTAGCTTCGTCAGAAGCTTGTTCACAAGGCATTTTCTTCCTCTTGGGATTTTATTTTTCTGGAAAATCATCTTCTATATGGATTTCTCCATTCCTAAAATAAGTTTTGATATCTTCAATCAAGGATTCTCACTTGCCATGGAATCTTCTTAAAAATTTTCTTCTAATTTCGTCTAACGATGTATCTACCGAATTCCAGGTCATTGCATAGTCTAAAGATTTACTTGGCAAAAAGATGGACACAGGACAAGTAACTGAAAACATATCTAGCATGACTACAGCTAATAACAAATATTCGAATTTACTCCTCTGTCCAAGAAGAGGTCGCGCTGTAAATTTTGTTTTGCAATCTAAATCGCCTGTTGTCACATCTAACAATACTGACAAAAGTGTAACGAATTTGCAAGATTCAACTCGATCATAATGTAAATCTATTATGGATGATAGAGCTTGTGTTTTCTCCACCACCTAGTAGCACCTACCTTTTTTAATCGATGTAGCTTTGCCTATCCAGAATGTTTCTTTGTATTTCTCACATACGATCATTATCTTGTATGAACTGCTTAAAATGGAAGCAGATTTTTCCACAAGCCCGAATAAATATTCTGCTTGCAGGCACTTTATAGTAGAGTCTGCTACAGCTAAATTTTGAACGTGTCCTATGCAATGAGTATATATGATCTCTGACTTTTCCTTCTTCAGATGTGCTTGTAGGCCCTTGTAGGTCCTTGCATATTACTGGCTCCCTCAAAAGAGAATGCAACCGTATTTGGAAGATATATATTGAACTTTTCAAGTGCTGATTTTAATTGTTCAAATAAAGCTTGGTGGCCAATTGGGTAGTTATATGAATCAACATGCAGCATAATGTGGTAAATAAAGCCAATTACAGCTGTGAAGGGAGTCGTTACGCTGACCACGTGACGCTCTACTTGAACGAACGCTCCAAGGCGCTCTAAGTGTTGTCGGACCACGGATTATTTGTATTAGTATTAGGTATTAGTAGTAGTAATAAGGCAGAAAATCACTACTGAGGACACTTATAACCCAGAAGAGGAAGCACATCGATGACGCGAGGCCTGAGAACACCGCCAGGCAGCCGCGCCTATAATAAATAACTACTGTTTTAGAGTAACCGTCAACACAGGCTCCTACACTGTGGTAAAAATCGGCCAAAATCTCCTTTACAGGTAACACTGTTTGTATATATATGGGCCTTTAGGCGTTTTTACTTCTAGTAACTGAATGCCGAATTCCTCAGCCCAAAAAAGAACATGAAAACAAATGGGAACTTGTCCACACAGCATAGATGAAAAAAACGCCTAACTGGAAATGCTCCTGCATCATTTATTCGTGACTGAATCCCTCAGCAAAAAAATCTGACTTACATATGTTTGAATTGCTTTTTGTTTGATTTGACCAAGTACAAGATCCCGATGGAAAGAACATTTAGCAACTGATTATAAAAATGAGGTACAGATATTGTTACATACAGAGCTGTAAAATTGTATTATTTTCTTTGAGTTCAATATTTTTTTAAAAAATTGAATTGCTTCGTATCATTGGGCTGAACGTCTCGCTTGAGAAATATAATCCCTTTTGTTTTTCTTAGCGTCTCCATTGAGAGAAATTGGGTGAAGGGTCGGTACCTTAAGTGAGAATAGGCTTCAGCGTTTTTCGCATTCAGATTTTCATTTTTTTTTTCAATACCACCAGCATGCAGTGGTTGCATTTTTCTGAGCCATAAAGGACGGAGCGAAATGCCATGTAGAGAAAAAAAAAACATCAGTGGCCATTTAGTTGCTGAGAGATTTTGCTCTGTTGATCACCTGCTTATGGCCGACAAACGACCAGAACGACTTACGACCTGTAAATCAGAACGGATAGAGGTTAGTCGTAAGTCGATGACTACTTGTACATAGGATTGTAACAGCAACATGGATAAAAGCAACAACTATGCAGTGGTCGAATTAACGGGGGTGTAAGGCGGGGAAATCCTCTCCTCGTAAAAAAAATATCTCCGGCTAGTACCACAGAAATAATATAATATCCCTGCCTTGGATAAGTATTCCCCTCCTGTACATACCGACAATACACAAGCATCCCTCCCTTGTCCGGAAGTTTAATTCGAGCACTGCTTATTATGCACAATTATCTTGTTAATTTTACTCACTTGTAATTGAAAAACAAACAGAGTTTTTTTTTAGGCTCAGAACGAAAATATGACTGAATTAGTGTGTTTCTTTTCTTCTAATGTCCTTCTCTTTCTTTCCTTTTCTTCCTGTTTGCAGCATCACTTGTTGAACTCATTTTCTACTGCTTATTACATTTACATTAACAAAACCAACTCATTACAGATGACGTTTTCACCTTGAGTGACTTAAAGATTACGAATCACTAACTATCTCGTTCACAAAACAAACCTAAACGTAGAAAAATATATTTCGCTATAGACTACTACTGTATTATGCTTCTGAATTGTTATCACATGACCTCTTACTCCGCTTTCTGCACAATCACTGTTCGCCGGTCGGCACCCACGTGAGATGACTCACCTTCGATATTGTCACCTATTTCCAAAATAACATAGAAAAATAAAATAGGGTGGGGCGTAACATTATAACGGGGGTGAGAAGCTGACGCTGACGTCATCAGTCATCAATAACAGCCTACGTTATCGCGTGAGAAAATGTTTTACTAGTGGATTAGAATGATTGTTTTAAGGAAGTTGCGAAGAAAACTATTTACACGCTGGAAAATGTTTTGGAATTAAAAAATAGTTATTTTAGTTACTATTTCCCTCCTGTTTCTAATAAAAATAATTAATTATGTTTTTCTTTAAAAATCTGATAATTAATTTTATTATATATTTTAAATATATACTTTCCTATGCGTCCGAGCCCTCCACAAGGTTTTCAGGCCCCTTGGGCCCTCGGCAATCACCGACCAGTCGACCTAGTCAGACCGGTACTGAATCTAAAAATATTGATGAATCTCCGTCCATGCTCCATGCATTATTCATTTGCTTTATCACATAGCGACTTCAAACTAACTCAGTTAACATAATTAACATCATACTTACCTATCTCTACCATTACTGAATCGAAGAATAAAGTGACAAGTTTATTTGAAATATAGGATTCGGTTCTCAAACTGATTGTATGTCGAATTTATTAACGACATTTTCGAACACCTGTTAAAGCTCTTCCTTTGATTGCATTATTTATTGGGTACAGAATGTCGCATGTGGTTCGAGTATCTATTGAAGTTAACCAGTGCAAATTACCGTATCCTATTGTATGGTATACTTGTGGAAACGTCCTCTTTAAGCACATTACACTTCAATTCCTCATATATCTGAGTCGTATCTGATGACAATAACATTGTTACATTTGAAAATGCTCCAATTTGCAGATGTAAGTACAAAAAAAAAAGAGAAAGATAAAAAGTCGTTTATCTCGTTAAATGCTCTTGTCTCCTGAAGTTGACACAAGAAAAATCCAGATGAACGACATTTAGAGGAGCTCATATTGTTACCAGCAGTAAACTCCGCTGGACGACATAATGAATGGTTAGTTCGCTTGCCCCAGTGCTAATTAGTCAAGACCAATTTACACGTGTTGACATTCCAAAATAAACAGACGAGCGGCTCGTCTTTCTAACACTCCTGAAGACAAGCGATTTGCGTGTCACAACCAATGCGTCCCTCATTCATTCCACAACAACTGTAGGTTTTGGTCATTTTGTAACAACACGCACAAAGGAAGAGATACACATACAGAAAGAGAGAGAACTTGAACTGACAGAAACAGATTGTTCTACTTCTCAATAAGAAAATAAGAACAGCTGGACGTTTAGGGGAAAAGATGAAAAAAGTGTATTCCTTTATTTCAATTAAATGAATTAAGGAACAAAAAATATTTCGCAAGCTAAACTCTTAATATCTAAAGATTGTAAACCTTTCCCACATGTTATGCAGCTTATGATAAGCTTGATATTCAAATAATTTATGTTTGTGTAGATACGACTGATGTAACAAGACTGATTTAAATTTGAAATTGACTGTACTAAGTTGACTTGATATTGCGACTTTGATTCAAGGTGAGCGTAGACAGTTTTGTTATTGCATTTGGCCGGTAGTAGCCCTCATGGTAGGTCTGTTTCACGCTTCTAACAAGCTTGATATGGCAAGCTTTTTACGTACTAACTGTTAAGTATGACTCAAGTTTGATTCAAGCTTTAGGCTTGATATGATAAGGTTGACGAAAGCTTATACACTTGACATGGTTATACACTTGCATTGAGTTTGAATCAAGTTTATTCTGTTTATCGGGGTATATTTGCTAGCTGCATCAACAAGGAAGGCAGGAACGTTACCATGAACACACTGCGACGTATAACTCATACATCATATATAAATATATAAAAGCTCTATATTTCATTTCTGTACTTAGCTCTGTATAAAATATGTCATTCACCAGTGCAAGTAAGAGAATAGTGTACTCCCACCTCTCCGCTCTGCCCGCTATCGAATGCCTAGTTTTCTGCATCTCTGTCCCACGAACCCGAAACCAAACTCTCATGAAAAGGACGAGAAAAGGATGAGATTGTTCATCTTCAGATTGTGGAATTGTTTTGAGGAAACATAACTTTGTGATTTCTTCCGAACACGTAGGACTAATATGTAATGGATCTCTTTATTTATTTATTGAACACAATAATTGCAGCGAACATGTTATATCACAATGGAGAAAGAGTGTACCAAATTTTATAATATCTAAAGTAAAGGACTCAACATAAAATGAATGGAAAATTACTTTCGGTCAAGTTCTTTGAAACGTTTGATTTCGATAGTTTATAACACTCTGAAAAAAGAAGTCCCAATGCGCTGAAATCATGAAAACTGAATTACATTTTCTATGCAGCTAAACAAGTGCACAATCACTCATGGTTTCTCAATACCTCTTATCATGTTTTCTCAATAACTGCGCATGCGCGCGCGCGCATTTACTGCATTATTTTACGTTATAGTGAAATGATGTAAAGCAAGTGTGCTCTGTGATTCTACTAATAAACGCGAAGGCTGGAAATGTTCCTTAATAGCATCTCAAATACATAAACATCCATTTTTATAAAAATAGGTTGGCAACACTGACAACTGCAGTACTTAGAGACGGGAACACCCATAGTATTTCTCTATAGAGCGAAATAATATTTATGTCAATTTTGGTATGGATCCCACATAGCACATCTTATTCCAGAAATATTCCTCTTTAACTGTCGATGTTCCAGACATATTCCTAGAACATTGAGAATGTTCTCAAGGAATATGATATTTGGCACTTACATATTCCCAAAGAATTAAAACTACCCAGAAAGAAAAAAAATATTGTTATTCTTCGTGTTAAGTGCTCAATAAAACAAATTTTTTGTTCCAAAGATATGAATTGCGTCTATATTTTGCACCGCCACCGTCCCTAACTCTGGATCCGCCCCTGCAATGTGTACCATTTATACGGATTTTGAGCCAGTCTCGCAGAAATCTTTCCAACGACACCTCAATCACTTTCCTAGCCCTAGTAGCTCCTAAGTTGAAAGATATCGACAGACCAATCGACGGACAGACAAACCGAACGGGCGCATAACACTTGCTACAGAAGCCTACAAGAAAAAAAAAATGGTATAAACTCCTGGGAAAACTGTTACACGAAAGCGCGAACTGCAAGTCACTGCATGAATCGTTCGAATGCAATATTTTTTATTTCAATTATGAGTGTTCTTCATCGTGAATGAAGTTTTATTCGTTATATCGCTGAACAAATAACGTAGTGCTAACGTCACATCCCCCTTTCTACAGTGCATGCGCAACATTCCCTTTCGATATTTTGCTTTTTAGCCCACATCAATCGACGTGGGCGCAAGCGGGGCCGCTCTCCCATCTGGATTAGCTAAGTGGATCTATATGGGTGCCATGAACGGCCAACGTGCATCTGGTACTGAGGTTACATCAATGACATATTTGAAGCGTAAGGGGAAAGAAGGGGGAAGATGCATCTTTCCTTAAAAGTATGAGTTTGCTCTCGTAACAAATACTACATAATGACAGCTAAGCATTCAGAAAGTTTCAATCCAAAAGTTCAAAAATCACCAATGAAATAGATTGCTTGGGAGCTAATGCGAGAGTTGAAGATTAAAATATGTTTTACGAGAAATCACCTTTCAGGCATCTCCCCCGCCCCCCTTCTTTAAGTGTACATTTCATTTGTTATCTGCATTACGACATTAATTTACATGGTCTAAAATTTGAGTAGATGGATAGTTTACAAATTGTTGGTGTCGAGCATATGCCAAGTATCAGAGCATTGGTGCAATATGTGCTCAATTACCTAAACTCCTTTGTTCAGCTTCAGATACAATAGTAACCGAAAATGGAACACATATTTTACAAAAAAATATTATAAGCATCTTTAGGTAATTCTACATATGTTTAGTTTCGTAGAAGCTCTGAATTTAATTTTCATGACTTCTGTCCATTGAGACAGGATGTTATAAACTTTACGAAATCCAAAGTTCCAAAGAATTTGACTGAAGGGCTTTTCCATTATCTTTGTTTAATATACAAACTACCGGATTATCTTATCAGTAAGTTAACGAAATATATAAAGATAAACAAGCAATGATTGTACAGTAATAATTTAACATTTCATGCTGCTTATCATAAAGCAAATGTACGTAGTTTTTCCGTAGTAGCCAGCCACCAGGCCCCGAACAATATTACTTTTGTCATAGAAGCGAAATCTGGCGATATGGGCCTTGATTTACTTATGCGGAAGAAAACGCAGAAAAGTAGATAGCACTCAGATATAAAGGTTTGTTTTGTTTTATCATTTTTTTTACTTCCACTTAAAAAATGTAATTTTGCTTATTTCCGTGAGGTATGATACAGTAACTGTTAGGTAGAAACCTTAATAAGTGTTGCACGGTAGAGTAGCTTTTTTTTGCTACCTGGTCCTGAATAATAATAATAATAAATAGATAAATTGAAATACAGGAAATTACAAACAGGTCCTACAGTTGACAGTGTTGCCAATCAATTTAAAAAGTTGAATATCTACTACTTCCATTCAGTTCGACATATCCGCATCCAGCTTTGAGCATACATATTCGACACAATCTAAACATACTCTGGTTGTTCCCTGTCCTCACGCACCCAGTTGTCAGGGTTGTCACCCTATTTTAAAATTCAATTTTTAAAATCGCCTCAATACTGTTACGTGCCGATAGCTATTCCTGTACTTTCAAACAAGCAGGGGGAGACACGGTACGTGGCTACGTTATATGCTTTGAAATAATATTTCTCAGAGCCCTATTGCAACAGGTTCATCAGAAGAAACCTTGAATTGAAGTAGGTTATTTCCCCGAATTCTGAGCTAAAGATAATTGATTTTTGCGGACGGTTATTATGGTCAAAAATAGTTTATCTTTTTTTTAATAATACCGTAATTAGAAATTAACGTGGGATGAGAGCATATTTTGGTAAGAATAGTTTTCAGTTTGCAGTAAAGATGTCGTCGAAGTTGTATTATCTTTAGGAACTTAAATTCTTGTTGTAATTCAAAATATTTCTTCAGTTTCCTGTTTCAGTTTCTTCAGTTTACTAAAATGTTAGTAAGTATTTTATTACAACTGTACCAAATAACTTCAGTTCATGTCTTTAGTTAATTCCTTACGTTTATCAGGGTGAAGATATAGAAAGTATAGCAATGTGGCAGTCAAACAGGGTTGTCGCCACGTGGGCATAGAGGGCCGTGCCCCCCAAATGAAAATTGGGATATTACTATAGATAAAGTTAGTTTAAGGCACTTCCTACACAAAACCTCTAGATCAGACCATCTGAAATCGTCCAGCTTGGTTGATCGACACCTTTCAAAATAATAATAATATTTATATCCCTTCTGTAAGAATAGCTCAAAAGAAGTAACAATATATATATATATTTGCTAAATTAATTAATGAAAGTAATTTTTGTATTGCGGCGCATGCCAAAATTTGTGTTAGCTGTCGTTTACAGGAAATGTAAAATCTGTGGACTGGTTTATCTTAAGACATTCAAACAAACAAACAAACAAAAATCTTTCCTTTAAAATCCGCTTGGCAACTTTAGTCCTCTGCATGAAAAACCTAAAACGTAATTGAACGGGTCAAAATGATATCTAAATGTGATTGTTGAAATAGAAACTTTTTCGCCCTGTTTTCAAGGCAATTTTTCGCCCGGGAGGGATTGAATATCAAAGTCGGTTTTCAGTGCACATATCAACGTATGTTCAAGGTTGAAATGCTTCCTTAATTTTTAATGAATTATTGAAAATAATAATAATAATAAAAAATATGAATATTAAAGGCACATTATCTCTGGTGAGCAAACTATAAAAATATATTTTTTCGCAAGTTATACATTTATGTCAGGAGAAACTACGGTAAAATTTGAACTTCGATATTTGAATTTGAGGGTAACTACAAATTTGCAAATGCTCTTGCGTGCTTTGGTAAATGTTATTTTACCACCAGGGTGCTAAAGAAAGGTCTGAATACGTAATGTAGATTCTGAAATATCATTGTAAGAAAGTTTATATATATACGTATATATATATATATATATCCAGTGTTCAGTTGGCAACATAGCTGCTCCGCATTTCCACTGTCTTTTTTCATACTTTTCATTAATCCACAATGGGTCAAAATGTCATCAAATCTTAATTTATCTAATTTCCCGAGGTCATACAATGATGAAACTTTGCATATACATTTATTTGATTCCATTATGCAACCAAGTCTTTTGCAAAACGTTGCCACCTTTCTGTATGTGTGTGAAGTGCTTATACGGCTTATCTCTTGACATTATTTTCTGTATATGAAATTGCACTGCACGCTGAGAAGAAATAGCATTGAAGGGCTGTTAAAGTAATTGCGCTGGAAGAATGTAACAACAACGTACTCTGTAATCTATTCTGGATAAATCATTCCAAAGTTATTACCCTAGAAAGGCGAATTGGGGTAAGTAAGAATCCTAGTGACTGAATTTGCTCAATCTTACACTTTATAAGGATGAAACATCTTAGACGACGGGACGATAAGCGCAGTACCAATCCAGAGAAATCTAGATATACCTTACAACTAGTTGCATATAGTAACAAACGTACAGATGCTTATCAGAATAATGGAAACACCTGAACGAAAGTGCAACTTACCAGATTAATATGGTGTCGGCCCACCTTTCGCCTTTAGAACAGCCTTGATGCGACGTGGGATGGAGGCATAGAGGTCGTGAATGGTAGCAAGTGGAATATTACACCATTCCTCGTGCAGGGAATCGGCCAGTTCTGTGAGAGAGGATGGAGGTGGAAATCGTCGCCGGAGTCGTGTTTCCAAGATGGACCACAGATGTTCAATTATGTTGAGATCTGGGGATTGGGCGGGCCAGGGGAGGTGTTGAACTTCATCCCGATGTTCCTCAAACCACGCTGCAACAACTCCAGCTGTGTGAATGGGTGCATTATCATCCTGGAATATGGCGTCATTGTCCGGGAACAACATCCGGACCATAGGATGCAAGTGGTCTCCTAAAATTGCGACATAATCGTTGGCAGTGATGCGTCCGCGAAGTGTGACCACAGGACCCAATGAAAACCATGATATTGCGGCCCACAGCATCGCCGTGCCGCCGCCATGTTTCACAGTTGGGCGGAGACACTGCAGATCATACGCTTCTTTGGGCGTTCTCCACACATAAACACGGCCCGTGGTTTGGAATAGGGTGAATGGTGACTCATCCGACCATACCACAAGTTTCCAGTCGTCAACGGTCCAAGTTGCATGGTCGCGGCACCATTTGCGGCGTGCTAAAGCGTTCTGGTCCCTGATGAGAGGTTTGGCCCGTGCAACACGACCCCGTAAGTTCATGTCATGTACTTCGCGGCGGACTGTGATTGTCGAAACAGGTTGGGGGAGGTGCTGATTGAGTTCCTCCGTCACTTGCGCCGCAGTGGCACGACGGTTCCGCGTGACAATGCGCTTTAATACCCGGCGTGCCCTGTCACTGATGCTTTTCTTCCGCCCACTGTTCCGCTTCCCCGATGTGGTTTTCCCGTGTGTTGTGTATGCCGTCATCACCTTCGACACTGTCCCTGGCGACACACCTAACACACTAGCCACTGCCGTCACACTCACTCCACATAACCGCGCACCAACAATTTGCCCTCTTTGAAACTCTGAGAGGTCTCCCATTTTACACTACCTCCGTCTGCTGCAGCCACTGCACACTCCTGTTCCACGACGCCTGACGTAGTATGGAGACCGACCTAACACACCACCACCAGCAGTCCGGCGCTGCGGTCGCCACGACACCATTGCCAACCCATACATCTGACGTGTTGCCAACTACAGGTGTTTCCATTATTCTGATAAGCATCTGTATGTATTACCCGTATTTAACGTACGTATATAAACAATGCACCTATTTAACGTAAGCATCCTAACTAAATACAGTAGGGGTTATACGTGTTGGAATTCTATTGCATGGCGTCCCTTTGTTGGTGTTTGGTTATACCTAAGCCTACAATAACTGCTAGCTATGTTTCATACCATATGTATATCAATGTAGAATATCAAGCAGGTAATGTAAGAATCCATGAACTATCAGTTTTACATGACATCTACTGATTTTCCATAGGTGCAATGCGTATTTCCTCTACTGCATATGTAAATTAGGCTGAAAAATCATGCTTATAATGTAAAAGCGCAACACTAGTAGTCGGGCTCGGGAGGCAATGGCCAAAAGTAGCGATGTGTGAGTGATAACAATTTTATTACTGTCGTCCACTGGCTCTCGCAGTTGCGAAGTTGCACTTTTATGGCTAACTTTATAGGCATGATTTCTTATTTTAATAGTATTGCACTCACGAGAAATTAGGACAATCAGTAAATATCAGCTACTTTTATGTACCTATTACGCTTCCGTGAGGTACGAGTGCCATTTTCACTGTAGTGGTTTACTTCCACAGTATTTCAAATCTTGCTATTCATTCTAACTTGCTCTCATAATGTCATATACCTTTCAACATTAGTCTTCTAAACATATATCACAAGACTGAATGACATAACATAGGAGTGATACGAAGCTGAACAATTCCTTCACAGTGAAGAGAATTGAGTGCGTACTTATCTTAGCGATATACTTTGAAATCAAATAACAAAATAACACGCTCCTTTTACAAGTGTTTGTACAGAGTTGCACAAGATATTCACAGTTTCTACCAAGACACACTTAACCTTAATCTGTCTTTATAAAAAATATTTTTATTTGCATTGTTATTGTTATATTGTTTATATACAATCATTATATAAATATTGTTTCTCACATATTTCGTGCCATAATATGTAAAAAATGAACATTGATTTTATTTTTCAATGTCATTTGCCATCATGTGAATAATGTATTCATACTTCTCTATCGTAATATTGCTATTACGTCACTAGTTAATCTAGTAATAATTCTGTAGGGACGTAGTTTTAGGAATTGTAGCATAGTCTTCATCCATACAAATTACTACAACATTGTAACGTAGATAACCTCCTGTATAATGTTATGTAATATCATTCTACGAAATGGTGAAACCTATCACCACAAAGTAGGCTGTACCACAGAGTAAGATATGCATCTTACTCTGTCGTTGTACGTAAGATTTCTACGAACTAAAAGTGATACATGCGTATTTACTTTTAAGCATGCAACCCACATTGGAGTGGAAGAAGTGTTTTACCATTAGTGTTAAACTAACAATTGTTTATCAATGTTCATTCTGTCAAAAAGTTTTCGGCTGTCTAGGACAAAAACAGATTCTGTTCTGAATTAACAAACATATGTGACAGGTATACATTTCTCATTACGTCTTTCGGGATTACAAAGTATTTGTTATTAGCTCAAGAACAAATTAAAACAATAATAAATGATTTCACAACACATCAAGTGAAAATGTTGTATTAATATGACTGCTTAAATGTTGTAGGATAATATATATGTGGTTCTCTATAATGAGTACGAGTGTCAAAGAAGTATGCAATGCATTAAAAACGTAAAACGCTCAACCGTAAAATTTTCACCTGAGTCTCAAGCCACAGTGCAATCCTAATGCTATATATCTCCTGTATTCAGTATTCTTTCGTCTCGATACAATGCTCTGTTATGCACTAACCAAACGAAATCCGGGGTTCCACTTCTTTTAACCCTAGAATACTAAATATTCTTAAATTTTGTGACCACTGTGTCGTGCGTGGGTGTGATAGTTCTCAATAACTACGCATGCGCCGTCCCCCACCATTTTGGTAGCTATATGCGTCTATGAGAAAAGCTATGTAATAGTACTGATATAATGTTCTTGCTAGCTAGTTGTTAGATATTGCGGGTAGCGTCGTAAAATTTGCATACGTAAGATTGTTTAATGGGTTTAGTATGATTTTCCATAAGAGGAGAATTTTAGTTTCTTCTTTATTTGACATTATTAATGGGTAATTGATGGCTAATATTTACCATAATCTACAATACCTAAATATTAACCGTGGTGTTTTATGAGGAAAGAAATTCCCATCTATTAATTGGTGTACGTCGAAGAACGCGAAAATAAATCGTCCAATGTAGACAGGACATTATTGGTGGGAAGTATGTTACAGTATGTTGCGTAATTTTCAACCATTTCTGAAGTATTCTTTTTTAAATAGTATAATTTTTTTATTACCAGAAAAATTAAATTTTTCCCCACACTCGAAATTCAAAATCATTTTTCGTTGCCATAATATGAAGTATCACCATGAAGCTTCATTATTTAATTGGTGCAAAACACTTAATACAATGAGATTAAAATATTATGTTGAAGAAATATAAACATATTTTCAAAACAAAAAGAAAAAATTAATGTCGTAAAATTTACAAATACTTAGTTTTAATGTTATTTCCATAATACTTAGTATTCTAGGGTTAAAGTTTGACAAATAGAGCGTTGTGATGTCTTTGTGTTGTTTGTATCTAGGTTGTAAAACCATTCGTTAAAGAAACGAACCTATCTCCCTTTTTACTAACTACAAATGATAAATGAAATACTGTTGAGAAAAGCGAAATTCATAATTTACGAATCCGAATATACAATCTTTGAACATAGAATTGAAAACAACGTGTGTTTTCATTTTCTTAGAATCACTCATAAAACACACTACATGTCTAGTTTGGCATCATTCTTTCTGTCAAATGAAAAGTAGTGCGTTTGGTTTATGTCTTAATTCTTTGTCTTCCTTTTCGGGATTTCTTTAGGAGATAGCAAAACAAAAGAATACTTCCTTCTCTGTATCTCCCATATACACACTCATTTATATATAATATCCCACATTTCGTAATACGCCTTTGTCCTCTTATTTTCGCTTGGTTTCACAACAGACGCAAAGAGGAACATGGTGTTTCTGGTCTGAAAGGAAGGATTCCCGTTTGAAATGCCTCTCGTATCTTCTTTGTCTCGTTTCCAGGGATCTATTCGCACGTTAACAAAGCAATGATCGCCGAAATTCCTGCAGCTGTGGTCTTCTTCTTCGTTTCTTCCCATTTCAGGTCTTAACGATATATATCTCCTACTGGTTCTTATTTTATTTCTTTCCTATATTTTTTCTTAGTTTTCTTACGATTTTCTTTGTCTTACAACATCTTTCTTCTTTCATCACTCTTTTGTTGTCCGTTTAGTTAATCCCTTCTTCCTTTCAAATTTCCTTTCCCTTTTCTGTTTTTCTCATTTATCTTTTTATTTCATAATTTTTATCCTTACTCCTCTACTTTTATCTTCTGTGTTAGCATTGTATCAGGCTTTACTTTTATTTTCTAGTGTGCTCAGTTTGATTTTGCATCTGTTATTATCACAACGTAGATTATTCTGGTAATTAAAATGAGGAGTTCCACAAGGATCCATATGAGGACCATTGTTTTCAACGTTATTTGTAAATGATTTTCCAACAACAGTTACAAGAGCTTCGCTTCAACCTACGTAGACAATGTAAAACTATACGAGGCAGACATGTAGTTTTCAGATATGGAAGCAATACAAAATGCATTAGAAGAATGAAAAGACTCCATATTTTGGTCAAGTTCAGTTGAGAGAACCTAAGACTTAATTACATTTTTTGACCATATCAAACATACTTTTAGGGGAAGTAAGTAAGATGACTCTCTGATGATAAGGACGACAATAACTATAAATACACCAAGTTCTTGTGATCTGCTTCTTGTTATATTCTAGGCACACATTGTATCAATGATCTAGTGTATATTGACGGTGTGAACAAAGAAAAAAAATAAAGCTTGTTATTCTGAAGAGAAAATTATAAATAGAAGGGAAATTGGGACCTTATGTGTAACTATTTCTGATCAATAGTAGAAGTGTAATCACACCAGACAAATGCAGGAATCGTAATCACACCAGGAAAAGGCTGGGGTCGTAGCTACAAACTAAGCCGATTATCTTCTAACATCTTCTCTCTCTACTTAGTCTCAGATACCTAAAGGTTATAGAATAAATTGATTTCTACAGAAGTGTTACATTTTAGGGAAGAACTGGTCTTGGATCATCAAGTTATAAGATTTGCTGTTCAACTTATGAAGAAGATATTGTTCTTATCTTTAGGGTCAGTATGAGATGACCACTTTCACCGTAATCGTAAGATACTTGTACGAATATAATATTGATCACTAGTTTGATAACAAATGTGACGTTATTTACACTTTTGAGTGGTCCGTGTGTGGCATGTTCATAACTGCTTTAATGTTCTGTTATAATATATATGTTGTAAATGTATTCTTTATGATAATAAATACGGATATGTGAATCCTACATATATGGTTAAGCAACGTAAAGAAATATCGTACCAGTCTCATCAAAAGTATTCACTACCAGGGATAATAAAGTACACCCTTCAGTCGTAACTGAGACTACACGTAATACCTTAAATAATGTATTCGAAGTTCCTTAACACCCAAATGATTTATTAGTAGTACACTATATATGATGCAGTAATTACAACCCTGCTAACGTAGATTCTATTGCGTCAAGGTAACTATACAAATTAGTATTAAGCATGCACAAGATTTATAAAACATGTATTATAACGCAAAGACACATACTTAACTGTATCAGAATAATCCATTTAGCAGTTTGAACTTGTGTACTGTAACTAATTGTAATATGAATTTCCACTTCCATGCATTGTAACAATAGATCTGTGAATCTCTTAACAAAGCACACAAGTTTAGCTGCCTAAAAACAAAAGATGCAATCAGCTGATCGTAAACATTGTTGCAAGCTCGCATCAGTGGCTAACGAAAATAATAGTTCAACTCATGACCAGAAAGTCACTAACAGATATCGCAGCATTAACTTTACCCGGTTAATATTCCTGATGCTATGAAAAGACCAAAGAAACTGAAAATGTATATATAGTAAAAAAGAACATATTGATTAGCTGGAAAAACGACGTCTCCGATTGTCCGGAAAGATAGCATCTGTGATTGGTTCGTTCCTATAATTGACCTAGACAGTCGTTTCTCTGATTGGTTGACCGTAGTTTGCAAGCTTTCACACACAGTCACGAAGGCTAACGGCGTATGACACTCTGCTATAAGAGTACCTTCAGAGGAGGCTTTTAGCTACGCTGATTAGTGGTTTGACGGTAGATACTCCAACTCCCGTTAAAAGCACCATCACCGTACATTTGAACCATCACTATGCAGTGCTGCTAGTAGCCTCGCCTGAAGATAACCTAGAAGCGTCAACTTAGGGCCCATGTGAACATTGATGTAAAACTAATAGTTCTACATGAAAAAAAAGTTTAAAAATTAAAAAATGAACTACCATCTGAAACATAAATATCCTTAAAGATTAGTTGATCTTAAATGTTTCCTTAACAGTTTGCAACACCAACTTGTAACATTATAACCGTTAGTGTTAGGTTACATAGTACATAACTTGCTGAAATGAGAGAGAAAATATTTTCCATTTTTGTCACCATTAATAAGTTTCAATTTTGATTCATGTACAATATTTCAATGCATTATATATTAAACAAATTTTTGTTTCCGAACACGTCTTTTCAACCTTTTCCATCAGCTTTTAATTTTAAATCTCTTACTCTCAACATTCATAAAATATTTTCAGTTGTTCAATGTTTTCGTTTTCTTCCGAGTGCAGTAATGAAGAAACTCTAGGTATGCACTGTAGAATATATGCCGGTATATATATAAACTTGACTTGTTAATCCGTTTCTATTACTAAACCCTTCAGTGATATTTAAATGAAATACGTACATTTATAGAAAGAGAAGAGACTCGTTCTTCATAAAGGGATAAAAGTTTAATGAATAAGTACACTGGCCAGTCTCTAATGAACTGACTCTGTTAACTTCATACACAAAAATTTAAATAATATTCATGAAATTTTATTAACAAACTTATAAATATTTTCATACTTTTCTGTGTAATTTAATACATTGTTTGTGTTTTGTATTCTCCGTTGGGAACTTAGTATTTATCTCTTGCTCTCAGCCTCGTAAGAGAAATGTGTGTCTAGCTACCTTAGCTAGTTACGTTAAATGAACATCCAACGCTAAGAAGAAAAAATATAAATGACAAAGGTGCATCGTGAGCGCATGTACGTCTCACTCCAGTGGTCCATGAGACCGTGCAGTTTCTATAGTAACCAGAATGTGGGTTAATGTGATGTGGGTGACTCGCGCTGCAGGCACATTGTTGAATCAACTCAAGGGTAAAAGAATTACGAAATATTCTCAGTTCACACATCCCTTCGTATCTCTCTCACCCCGATCCCTATTTCTGTATAGAACTCTGTCTCTGTTTCTCTTTTTGTGTGTCTTTCCCTCTGCGTTGTAACAGTCACCTACAGCTTTCTCTTCTATTTAGTTTCAAATTGCCTTTCACGGTTTGTAAACACTGACCACATTGTTTATTATCAGATTTCTAAGCGCAACCAATTGTCCCAGCTCAGTTGTTCCAATAAGTTATGTTGTGTACGAAATGTATCGAAATAACAGGTTTATTAGGCTTTATAAAAAGTCGAAAAATGAATCTGTAAACTTTATTAATTTAGTGATTCTTTTTATGATGTAATACAGGTAAATTTCTGCAAATTTGCTTACCATTATTAAGGAACTGCAGGTAACGGTGCAATAAATTTCTCCACTTCCACTGTGGTAAAAAGTGAACTCAATTTCCTTTAAATTTCAGCTCGTCAGTAAAAGATTTCATACAGTACAGTCCGTCAAATTTAGGGAAACTGTAGGATGAGGACAGAAGCTGTGAAACATTGATTTATCGTTCGCATCAAGAAATCTTTTACTACAGGTAGTCATCCACTAACAACTTCATTGTCGATGTTTTGTTGTTCTTCAACAAAACGGGTTGACCCATTTTCTGCAATGCTATCGCATGGGCCCCGTAATTTGATGAAGAATCGGTCGCAATACTTTCTAGATTTTGAAAGACGAAATGACAAACTACGGGTGATTTAAGTTTGTGGTCTGGTCTGTGCCTAACAAGTTGCGGGTTCATAGTAATTAAACGGTGTATTTGCTGACTAGCCATATGGAAGAAACAGATCATGTGTGATAGTTACTTGTTGATTCAGTTTTGCCAGCCAATTGAATATATGCTGGGAAGATTGATTTATTTCTCGAAAATTTTTTTTACATGACATCTTCAATTGATACGTATTTTCGCAAGTGTCTTACAATTTTAAGTCTGCGGAATTTATTTAATCCAGTATGTTAATATGCACTATATAGCATCTAAACATGTATACCGTTTGTCAATGAAATAATGTGACAAACTTCGGGAGGCGACTATAAATATCCAAACAAGTAAAGGAATATTCTTTAAAGAAATTTCGAATCATGCGTAGTTTGGAATGAGACATCATAGTTACATGTGAGGTATCATTACAAATCATGTAATCATATCTCATAACTAAGGACGCAAGCGTTGTCGGCTTTGCTAGCAAATAACAATCGAAGTTGTTGCCAACACATTTATTTGAACAATTATGTAAGAATTTCATTGTCAAGGAAATGATATGGTTTAATAGGGCAAGCATTGAAAGATAGTCTAAGATGAATTCTATATACTTCCAGAGAACATCCATAGCGCTTGAAGGTGACTTCTTAAGAGGACTCAGTACAGTCTTCTTTCCTGTGTTTCTTTCTTCATATTTTTTTTAAAAATACTGCACGAGTAATATTAAATTTTGAAAGCGACCTTACTAATACTTATAAATGTCTTTCAAGTAAATTAATACATAATTTGAAAACCTTATGTATACATGAGAAACTTGAAAGTCTTGTATTTGACTTCCGTCTTGCAATAAGAGAATGTAGCGTGCTTCGTTTCTACGTATAGAGGAGCATAATCTATTAGCTGAAAATTAGTTGTTAACTCTTTGAGAGCTGTTCACTGTGATACTTCAGTTCTTGATCGCCAACAAGGATTAGCTGTTTATGTTTTGCATGTAATCCGGAGGACACTATTATTATTACAGATTCCCGTTTCGTAAGCTGGTGTTTACCCAATTATCCATAAACTGAACAGAAATGTACAATGTTGAGAGTAAATGAAAGTATACGAGCACTGAGGGAAAGTGCTATTTCAGCTGTTTTTGTAATGTTGTTTCACACACATATATATTGTTATTAACATTGTGAAAATACAATAGTTGTTTTGTAAAGAATTTAACCAAATCATAAAGTATATGCAAAAATATCTCTTTGGTTATTTAAATTGACTGTTAACATAACTTCTAGAATTGTAGTTAGTAATATTTGTCCATAGAGATTAGGATTTCTTTTTACTGGGAACACTTGGGCTGTTATATTAGAACTACGTTTCACACTAATATTTGTAACAGGGAATCAACCATTTATTATTATCGTTTATTGCGAGACAATTGTTAACTTATTTTTTTTTTAGTGTTTTTATCTTCTGTTACAAGAGATTCATCAGAAGTTTCATTTTGTATAGTTTCAGTTTCAGAATTTGTTCCTTTGATATTGTTGTTACCTTAAATACAAGAGCAAGACCAGAAGTATAATTAAAAACTAACTAAATAATTCAATAAAGGTATAATGTATCATAAAAGTGATGCTAATTTGTATACCTAAACGGTTCGGTTAATTCGAGAATTAACTCTACTTTATAGTCAGAATATCAATTTGATTTTTTTTTTATTTTCCCAGAGGGGGAGAAAAACGAAATAAATGAAGGTTCGAATTCATTGAAATTCTCGTGAAAAACGGTGAAAGAGAATTCCTACGATTTAAATTGGTTGTGTTTAGTCCAATGAAACAAATAAATGATTCACATAGTTCTTTTTTCCTGACTTCCAGTGAACAGCACTGAATGGCAGTTAATGTGTTCTTGTCAGTCAATCCGGTGTCTGGTATCTTTTTTTCTTCTATAATTGTAGACCACAATGTTTAGAATGAGAGTGATTTATAAGTAGAAAACACATAGTCGTTGAACAAACTAAAAACATGTTTCCATGTAAAGTCAAGGGGAAAGGAAAATGAATAACATTTCGTGGAGTGTTTCCAAGAATTTGTTATCTCAAATAACTAGAATATAGATTCAAACTAACATTTTGCTGTGCGTATAATTTGAAATCGCAGTCATGTATACACGCATATTATGCGTAGTGTTCTTCAGCCATTATTTAACCGAGCTTACTTTCTGGTTGATAATTCGTCTATTGCTCAGTTTCGATAAAGGAAGCTAAAAACAAGGTAGATGCCACACGCATGATTGTCGTCTGCAGTCTTGCTGGTATAACGTCAGCCCCAGTCAAGAGAGCAAGATAATAGGATTACACATATGAACACAAGCTGCACCCATGCGTTTAACACACAAAAGGGACATAAGCTAATTGACAAAATGATTTGCAATTAGATTTTGTGCCTGGTGTGTCATTAGTTCCAAACTGATATTTAATAAACCCGGTGGACATGTTATCGCACTAAGGCGTCTGTACAAAGTGTAGGGACTTGGGAGAGGATAACACAAAACTCTTCTGAAATAATCAAAGCACTTTCTCGATAGTGCACGTACTGTAATATTTTCAGCAATATCATTTTCCCAGGTCTTACACGCGCCATTAAAAAGCATCTCACGTTGGCTTTTTGAAAACATTTTGTTAAATTTTTCACTAACCCTTTAAAATTTTGATAATTCTTTTTCTATATAAGATATTTTGTTTTCTAAAGCTAGAATGTTTCCTCTGTATCCGAAAATTACGTTTTTAATAAATAATTCTGCGACATCAATCCCTCAAATTAACCGTCAGTTACAATTGGATTATTGCTTCCAGCAGCAGAATTGGTTACATTTTTAACCAAACTTTGAGGTTTTAAGATATCTGAAACAAGTATCTTCCGGTTTCTCTCTTCCCATCTTGGACTACATGCTTTGTTTCGATCGTCCGTACGTACAATCAACTTCGACGTCCGTAAACAATAACAAATGAGGTTCTGCACAATTTTTTAATTTTTTTTATTTTTCTTTGGGTAAACCGAGTAGTTCAGCTTTCAAATCGCGAATGTAATCTGATTCATCAAAATGTTCAGAGCAAATATATGAATTGTCCGGACTGAAAGTGTGAGCCCTCATACACAAATACACCCAACTGCTACGAAAAGTTTTTTTCTTTCAGAAACCTATGGTATGTTACTATTTTATCATGTACCTTACCTCTGTTTTTACAAGTAGCAAGAGCAGTGATTCCGCCAGACCCACCCCTGTGGGTGTGCATACTCCCAAAGTCTCGACAACATCCTCCAACTTCAATATTTTTTGTAGGAAAATCGATAGAAACCGTACAAAACTTCACTTACACCCTCCCAATTTTGACTTTACACCCCTCAAACTGAAAATTCTGGCGGAAATCCTGAGTGAGAGCACACGCTGATGACATGCTGTCAATTTAATTTCAGAAATACAAAATACACTAAAACTAACACAAACACACACGAAAGGATAAAACAAAACCACACTCTGATATATCACAGAACTCGCATTCGCAAGCCCGCACTCCGTAGTCCGTATTTTAATTCTCGCGCGCCTCGAGTCTTGTCGGCTAATAACGTAACTTGCTACTGCGCATATCCCAGTGGGAACTACCTTATTTTTTAGAATCCTTTGTTTCGACTACGCATGTGTTGATTAAGCCACTTGTTAAAATATACTGTTCGGAAACTTTAAAAGCCTCTCTCTCTCTCTCTTTCTCAGCTAAAGGTCCCTATACAGTTCCACATATCCGCACCAAATTTGGCATAAATATTCTTCGACACTCTACACAAATTACGTTGAGCCCCATCCTCTCAACCACTAGAAATATCCATTCCTTTTTAAGTCTGTTCACTTTTTTTTGTGTAACTACTCGCTCAACTTGTAGTTGACAGATTTCGATAAGTTCAATTGCATTTCATATGCCTCTTTAAATGACAAAAATAGTGCGGCATAATTTCCCAATGTCATCCCAGAAAATTTTCTTCTGCTATCCTGGAGAAACAACGACTTTCCGGTTCCAAATGTTATGACCAACATTTTTCGACCCTTTCTGATATAAAACATTCATTTGTTGGTATAGGTTCCTCGAAAAAACATGCTTTTGTATTCATTTGAAGACCAGAGGGAAAGACCGTACTTCTTTCAGTTTTGGTCAATAAAGTTAATCAGTTTGCTCTTTGAAGAACCTTTTAAACAAACTATCATGCATGAAAAGAATATGTGTAGTCCGCCTATTACGCAGGCATATGGAATGCTAATTTCGGACTTTCAACATGATGTTCTGTAAAATCAAAGAAATAGAGAAAGCACGTTATTATCCTGTGGTCTCCATTTGTAAAAAAAATAGACATTCTAAAAATTTCCACAATATTCTGAAGCATTCTAAAATATTTTAGAACACTCCATTCCAGAAGTTTTTAAAATATTCCACCACTTTCTTGAACATCCCAGAAGTTTCGAAAATATTCCAAGAACTTTCATGAACATCCAGAATTCCAAACCATTCCGAAGCTCTCAGAACATTTTAGGATGCTCCAGGAGAGCTTTAGTCATGAGCAGTAGTGTGTGATCAAAGCCTCTGGTGAATAATTTATTTTTTTATTTATTTATCTTTGGCTGTTACACAATAATTTCGTATCGAACGTCACAAAAGGTTTACGCAGCACAAAATTATCAATTGCGTAATTAAATTGATTAATTACTTTTTTTCTACTGAATGTTAATATTGAATACTTTGCATTTGCTCCTGTTGGTTCCGAATAAATTAATAGTACATCGCATAGGACTACTTTCTAAGCTTTGTTGAAGTTTTATGCTTTGTTCTATTGAATTGGTTTAGCATGCAATTTAAGCTCATTTACAAATACTCTTTCATTATCAGACACGTAGTGCAAGGGATTACTAATACACATAAGGAATTGCAAAGATCCTAGGTCTTCCAGAAACTCTTGACTCTGCAGCATATTGATGATGTGTGTAACGATAGATAGGATAATCATAACCATAGATTATTTGCAATGTTTAATGCATGAAGAGAGTTTCATTCACTTTTTAGTTACAGATACACGCGATTTAACACTGGGTTGGGGAGAATAATCAATCCGAACAAAAACACCAGAGGTGCAAAAAGTGGAGCCAAGTTCTTTAGCCCTAAAAAGGTGTGAAATGGGAGACGGATGAGCCAAGTTCCTTGGTGACAGCATGTAACAGGAACAAAGGAACTTGGCGCGAG
>JAGDQP010003603.1:0-29083 GCA_022664845.1 Lepisma saccharinum
ACAAAAGAAAAGATAAATCGAGATGAAGCTAGAAGAACTGGAAGGGGTAGACCTATATCAAGAGAATGGTAGCCTAAAAACTGCTAAGTAACACCAACCAACTGCAGCATCAGCAATCAGTTTTGCTGATATATTTAAAAATGATGTAAAGATGCCAGAAAAAGCAAGATTGATCAAATCGAACAAAAGAAATATAAAACCAACAATTATGGTAAAGCCAAAAGAAGCAGAAACCATTAAAGATACTAGAATGAGGCTAACGAGAACAATCAAAAGAGAAGATATTTCAAATTATCCAAACGAAGACGCCACTGATTCTTCAATTGGCTACAGCATAGAATGGTGAAAGATTAATTAATCACCCAGAGATTAAACAAAATTTCAACTTTACGAACAAGAAAAAAAAGGAATCCACTCATGATAGTTTATGGAATCCCGACAGAGGTAAAGAAACAAGAAGATATCGAGGAACTCCTGAAGAGAAATCTGCCCGACTTAACGGAGGAGCAAAAGCAATCAGACCAAGATTTAAGACTGGACCAAGAAATCAAGACAGATATAATCTTGTCTTTGAAGTAGCAAGAACAATAAGCGAACAAATATTGAAAAACCCTCGATTCTAGATTGGGTATGAGGCTGCCAATGTTAAGGATTATTTGGTCGTCACCACCTGCCTGAAGTGCTTCGATTATGGACACGGTGTGGGGTCAAATGTTCACAGCCGAAAGTTCGCATCCCTAAAGTTCGCGGCCAAAAGTTCGCAGACCCAAAGGTTCGCAATTATAGAAAAGACTGGGTGGAACTGGTTTGGGAAGAGGTAAAAACAGATAAAAAATTTATTAGATAACTGAGGGATTATCTCAGAAATTAGGAACTTATAAGAAGCCTTATCTGTGACTATATTTTAAACATGAATAACAACATATTACTGCATTTTTACAACACAACGTAACAAACATTCCAAGACAAGGGTATGGTTCTAAGTCCATATTAGAATGTAGGCTGAAAACAAAAAACACCCCTCTCACTTTGTTTGGGCTTGGGACTGACCTTGGCGCGATTAGTGTTTTGTTTTTTTTTTGCTTTATTATGAAAATAAAATTTCACATTAACAAAAATAATCCATTTCCTTTCCAATTATCTCCATACAATTTGCTCTCTGCCTTCATACATGTAGTTCAAAATTGTGGGAAATTCCACGTAGGTAATCGTCAAACAGTAGGTTACCATAGTTTTGTGCAAATGCAAAAATTCGGCGAGAAGTTTCTGCATACTTTCGCAGAGGCTTCGGAGCCTCCCAGCCCACCTCTCAATCATCTCGCCAATGCCGACAAACAACTCATGACAAAAATACCTAGAAAGAATGTTTGATTAGTTCATGATTAAGTTCGGTCTGTTCGATGCAGTGTTCTTGGAGAAACGTTTGCGAGAGTTTATACTATTTCACAATGAAGAGTATAAACTATATCATATAGCATTTATAATAGCAGGAACAAGATATAATATGTTAAGAAATTTACAAAGAAGTATGCAATGAGAATGGCTACACAAATCATTTAACTCGGCATCTGTGTATCGCATTAAAAATAAATATGATTTCTCTAAGCATGAAGTTTTGGCTTGCGAACTTTCGTCTGGTGAACTTTTAGTTCTGCGAACTTTTTGGCTTGCGAAAGTTTGGTATTGCGAACTTTCGGTCCTGCGAACTTTTGGGATGCGGACTTTCGGCCGCGATCTTTCGTACCCAAATGGACACAGCTTGACATTGCAAGAGTGCCCCTAGGTGTGGGAACTGCGGTGAAACGGATCACAAGAAGGCGGAATGTAAAACCAAGGGTAAAATATATGTGTTGCATGCCATCTGAGATTAAAGTTATGCGGAGCTAAAACGCAACAAGAGGGTCTACAATATAAATTGAATCTGCAAAGGACAATTGATAAATACGATTATGAACTATAGTCTTCCTAGAATGTACATATAATCTTCCTGGATGATTTTTAATTGACACTTCGACTCTTATCGCACACGAATATGGAAGAGAGATTAGAAATTACAGTTCCAGCCATAGGAATGGAACTGGAGAGTGAATCCAATGCACGTCCTGAAGATATTAAAAAATGGGAATTAAAAATCAAACAAATAAGTATTGAAATAATAATAGAAGACAAAACTCTCTTCGGGATGATAAAAAACGTAATATAGGATATAGGAAAAGAAACGAAGGAAGAAGAAGAAGAAAAAGAGAAAATTGGTAACGATAGTCAGATGGAATCGCTTAGAAAGAATAACAATGACGAACCAAGGGATGAAAAGTCAGAAGAAAAGGACACAATAAACCAAGTAGAACAACCTAGAAAGTAAGAAGTAACTAAAATAAAAGAAGCTAGAAGTCATGGTTGTATAAGAAGAGACATGGTAGGGATAGAGGTGAGATGATGGATAACACAAAAGAAGAAAGAGTAGAAAAAAGCAAAACTGGAGGTGGTTACAATACAGGAAGAAGAAAATTGCGAGGAAGAACAAATGGAAGGGGGTTGGAATGAACCAACCTTTAACCGGAAGGCTTTCTATGAAAATGTAGACATCAATCAAGTTTTGTCGCTCCTCTAGAGTCGACAATATTAACAGCAGCTTTGAGAATACTTATAAGCAACATTCATCGACAAAGGAAAACAATTACCTATCCGATTATTGAAGAAGTGGATAAAATAAACTTAAGATCCAACGGCATAACAACTGATCCTCATGAGTTATTGGGCCTGGTTGATAAAACTTTTGAAAGAAGAAATGAAACATTCCAACTAAATAGTGTCTATAGGCAGTTCGTGATGACATACGGTCGAGTTGCATCCCGCAGAAACATTCCCAGCATGCTACATCCACACAAGAGAACCTTAAAATGTTTAAAACTGTACAAGTAAATTTAGGCAGATCCAAATTGGCGAGCTCAGAGCTCAAGATTTTGTGAAAAAGAAGATGTGGACGTAGCATGCATACAGGAACCATATACACACAAAGCCCAACTGCAAGGAATCCTGGTCGACGCAGTAACGATACTGCCGGGAGACCCAAACCCAAATGGTCGCAACGATAATATTTTACAAGCAGTTAGAAATCTTGGTACATCTGAAGTATTTATGCAGGTGGATCAAGTGTATGGAGTTAATAGTCCAAAAATGTAAAGATAACAATTGTAAATGTGTATTGCCAGTTTTCCTTCCAGGGGAAATATCGGAGCACAACATTGGGAACATCTTAGAAGGACTAGATACCGGAAGATTAATCGTCCTGGGGGACCTGAATCCTGGCACTGCGCCGTAACCGACAAAAACGGTGAACATTTTAAGGAACTATTAAATCAGCAAAACCTCATTATCGTTAAAAAAAGAAGGACAACCACCAACTTTTAGGGACAGGGCCGAAGCAGAGAGCAAAATCGACGTTACGATGACCAGAGGAAATTTCTATAACAACATTGAAGACGGAATGTTGATGAGAAGGCGACGACCAGTTTATATTGCATCATCAGCTTTGAAATCAGACCTACAATGGATAGAAATAACAATGAATATGACGTTATTGAAAAATGTAAATACAACGTAAGAAGACTGAATTCTAAAACATAGAAAATGATTTAATATTACCACAAGTAGAGAAAAATTGTAATCTGGATGAACAGCTATAGAACTAGCAATGTCAGGTAATAGAAATATTCAAAAGAAGAGGAAAACGTTTTGCAAAGAATTACTGGAAAAAATGAAACTAAAAGCGTGTAGAAAGAGCTATCCAGAGGCGGGAAACGACGAGTTTAGAACTCAAACACTAAATAAATATCGACAAGTTAGACAAGCATTCGAAAAGGAACTATATGGAAGCAAGAAAAAAACATAGAATAAGTTCATCGAAGAGAATCTCTGTCAGGACGTATGCGGAATGCCATATAAATTAGTTATTAAAAAAATCAAAACAAAGGGAATTTTGAATACGTTAGAAACGACGAAGGTAACTATACAGAAAATTAGCAAGACACAATTGACTCCTTTATGTTAAACTCTTCCCCGACGACGAATACGAAAGGGACAACCCAGAATATAGAAGAGAAACAAATAATAACAAGATAATCGAGGAAGAAGGTAGTGGTGAAGAAATAATAATAACAAATGAACAGATTCAAAAATGATTATGAGTATTAAAAATGGAAAAGTCCCTGGTCCTGACGGGATTAGAAATGAAATCTATAAACTGAAACAAGATCTATGAACACCCTATTTGGCCAAAATATTTGATGAATGCATAAAAAAAACAAAAATTCCCGACCCCATGGAAAAAAGCCAATCTAATAATCCTTCTGGAAGGTGAAGACAAAACTAGATCCAATTCGAAATCGTATAGACCAATTTGCTTGTTGACGTGAGGAGCAAAATTTTCGAAAAAAAAAAAAATATTGCGCAAAACATTAATGAAAAAAGAGTAAATATTGAGAACTGTAAGTTACAATATGCCTTCCGCCCTGAAAAATCAACGGAAGACGCAATAAACGAATTGTGTGACAAAATAAAAGACCATGAGGAAGATAATTGTAAATATGTTATGTGGATATTTCTTTTATATTGCTGGAGCGTTTGATAATATCTGGTGACCTTCGTTACTTAGGGAGCTGTGGAAAATTGGAGTACATTCACGGCTATGAAATGTGGTACGAGACTATTTCAATGATAGACTGATTGAGGTCTATACTGCTGATGGTGTCGTGGACAAGACAACTACAAGAGGCTGTCCGCAGGGCTCCGTATTGGAACCAGGATTTTGGAATTTGATGTTTCAGCCATGTCTGGAGTTTGGATCAACAACAACACGTGGAGCGAGTGGTATGGCACGCCGACGATCTAGAGCTGGTAATCAAAGGGCAAAGTAGGCTAGATTTGCAGAACAAAGCAAAGGAAGTAGTAAATCAAATGACATTATGGTGTAGCAATAATAAGCTAACTATATCAGCGGATATAACAAAATATATGCTATTAGAAGGAAAGCTAAATTTCAACCGAGGACCCATAATAAAAATCAACAACAAAACCGTTAACAGAAAAAAATGTTTTATATATTTAGGAATAACATTGGATGAACGACTACATTCCAGGACTCATGTAGCATTAGTAAAGAATAAAGCCATCAAGTTTACACACAAAATAATAAATCTAGCCATAAATGAAAACAACGTTCCAACAAGGGTAATGAGAATATATCATGATGGCATAATAAGATTTATCATACGTTATGCCGCCAGCGCCTTGATCCACCGGATGGATGATATAAAACAAATACAGATAATAAATAGTGCTCAACAACAAATTTTACTAAGACTAACAAAAGCTTATTGAACCACTCAGGTGGAATCCCTCCAGTTGGCTACGGCGCCCCTGAAAATGCACCTGCAAATAAACTGGGAGCCATGTACTAGTTAAAAAGGGGTAAGAAGACAAAATAAAAAATACTATATGAAAAAGCTAACATCATGAGTGAAATTTCTTGCATGGCAAAAATTCTGGAACAACACCACAAAAGGGAGAAGATTATACAACTTGTTGCCAGACGTGGCTGAAAGAATGGAAATTAATATTGAAATAGATGGAGGTTTCATGTATTTTGTAACGGGACACGGTCCATATAAAAGCAAATTAAAAGAACGAAAACTAGTGGAGGAAAGCATATGCTGTGCATGTGGGACTGTAGCGATTCCGGAACATATGGTGCTTCAATGTGTGGAAACCCAAGATCCACTAGATGAACAACAAAACCTCCTGGGGGACACTGGTGTCACAGAAGTTCTGCAAACTCCGGAACTAGTGGCAGTCCCCTGGGAGACAGCTGAAAAAGCATCAGAATTTCACAGAAAAAGGTACATTGGCAGAAGAACTCACCGCCGCGCGGCGCGCAAAAATCCTGAAGACTAAAAGAAGTGCGAATAAGCAGGGGCTGAAACAACCAACCTGTAACCAAAATTAAAAGATAAGTTATATGTAAACGTGACAACCACGAAATTGTGACAACTGTGAATACGGGAATATCGAACTAGTAATAAATAACAAACTGAAAAACTATTAACATGGATAAACTGAAAAGTGAAACAATAATGGCTATTTGTTGCTGAAATTACAGCGACGAGTGACTTGTTGGGGAATTCCTAAAACAAGAGACACTCAAGTGAGAGTAAGTGTGATGTGTGAATGTGCTGGAAGGAAAAGTGAAAGTGCATAAACAAATAAAATTTTGTCAATCATTGAAGTACAATAACGAAATAAAAAGTAGTTCTGTTATCGGAATCCGGAAATGGAAACTAGAAAGTGAATAACTTCCGCGAGTGTGTGTAATATGTGTGAGAGTGATAAAAGTTCTTGTGGTAAAAGGGAAAAAGAAGATGTCAGCCAACCAGAGTGGAGTGAATACTCAAGGAACACAAAAAAACTGAAGACAAACTTACAGTTCCCCCCCCCCCAAACCTAAGTGAAAAACAAACAAGATGAAGCGATTGTGGGAAGAAGAAAAGCAGAACCCCGAAGCGAGAGAACAAATGAAGAAGATGGAAAGTATCGACAAAATCTTCGTGGGATCCAGCACCAATCCTACGCGCACCCAACTAATTAATGAAGTTTATATCATTTCAAGGACAATAAGAAGATGCCACTTCAAGGTTGTGTTGTATTGTTCTGTTTTGTCAATGTTTGTATGTATCTTAGTATGTTTTATAATAAAATTAGCATATAGTAGGTAGTGACCCACCATGAATACAAATCCTAAAATCTCTAGGGACATGCCTGCACCAGGCAAAAGAGACCAAATCTTGCCGTGATGCACGACCTTGTATGTGTACAACTTCACCTGTGCAACGAACGCTTAGAGCCAGAGCCAGGAAGCAATGGCGGACTCCAAACGACAAAAAATATCCTGGCTGTGATATTGCACCTAAGTCCAATTCTAGCCAAAACGTGACCGACGCAGTTTTGTACATTATTCAGAAGACCTCACGTAATGGCTGCTGCTGCATGATTATTGATGTAAACATGATAAATCATGTAAGGAAGTAGATCAATTATGTAGTTGGCAATTATGTATGTCCATTTATTTTCTATAAGGTGGCCAGAAAGTCCCTTTACGCCTGATGTAAATGCGTGTAACAGTGAAAGATGGTAAGATGTTTAAGATTTGAACTCTACCATCCTGATCGTTGATATGACAAGAGCGCTCCTCACGTGAATTGCAACGTGATTCCCACGTAACTGCCCGGGGAGGAGAACACATCCTGTGTATTGACCAGTTCATTGTCTCACCCTTCTGTGTTTGGTGAACAACAATGGCAAATACCAGCGACTTCACTTTGGAGGAGCGCTTAATGACATATCTGGGTCCATGAACGGAAACAGAACAACGAAAATATGTAACAGGTGATGGATAGGTTTCGTAAACGGTTTGCTAAGGAGCCACCAAGTCATCGGACTTTGATCACGTGGTAGAAGAAAACTTTTCGCCTGGGAAGTCTTTTGGATGTCCCCGGTCTCTCGTCGTCCATCAACTCGAAGGGAATCATGTGCTGAAGTTAGTGCGTCAGTGATGTGTTCACCCTGCAAGTCGACAAGAAAGCGTGTTGCAGAACTTGGAATTAAAAGAAGGACAATGCAACTCCACATGAAAATGGACTTCGCACTTGCTGTTCATGAACGCCTGATTGAACTGTTCGTTGGCCGATGGATAGGACGTGGGTCCCCAAATTCACCAGCCGCTTATCTCTGGCCGCCTCGAAGTCCGGACCTTACGACACCAGACAATGCCCTGTGGGAACATCAAATCATAGTCAGGAAGAAGCGGTACGTAGACTCTTTCGGCAAGTGTGCTTGGAACCTTCCAGCATGTGACACCGCAGCTGCTAAAGCAGATGGGTAGGAGGACATGAAGGCGTATCAAGCTGTGCAGGGATAATGGTAGTACACATACGGGCGTTTTGGACAAATAAATGTAAGTGTTGTTAAAGTTACAATGCACGTGGGACTTTCTGGCCACCCTGTATCTTTTTTCTCAATAACATGAATTTATGACTTACGCGGTTCTGCCTCTCAGGTACAGATATTACGAGGGTAAGTAAATAAGTAACTGGAATATTTTTATATTTCTCTTTAGGTTGGCTCTACGGTATTGTGTGCTCACCAGACGCTAGGCGTCACCGTTGGCTTCGACTGTGATAGGTTGCAGCGTTATCACATCAGTCCGCTTTCCGCCACTCTCTGCACCAAAGAAGAACAGCATGCTGTCATCCGTTTTTTGTGGTCTGAAGGTGTAGTCGGAGTGGAAATTCACAGAAGACTTGCAGCACAATACGAGGATAATGTTTTGCCACAGCGAAGTGTTTACAAGTGGATTGAACAGCTCAAAAGTGGTCGAACGAGCGTGAAGGATGAGGAAAGGGCAGGGCGTCCAGCTACAGCAACAACTGATCCTTCACGCTCGTTCTACCACTTTTGAACTGTTCCTTGTATTTTTAAATTTGGGACAGCATTAGGATCAAGACGCTAAATATCTGATACATTAATTAAAAGTTTAAATTCATTAAAAGTAATTTAAACTAAGGATTTTTGTATGTAATGGGCCAATGGTACTTCGACTAACATTTATAACATTCTGTAAATTCTATACTGGTTGATGAGGAAGTCGGTTTAGTTTTGATGAAGAGGTATAGAAAAACATTGCTTGATGTAGAGAAAGAACAGAGATTACGAGTAGTAGTGAATGCTCAAAAATAAATATGATATAACAAGACTATTTATAACATACCATATTGCTCAGTTTGCTTTCTGAGCACGGGTTGAAATAGGCACATTAAAGATTAAGGATCTTGATCCCTAGTAACTTAATCATAGTATCGCCAACTCGGATGACTTTTTCACATACAAGAAAATATGCAGACCTATAATTCCGGTTTAATTGTGTATTTACTTTAGTGTTTTAATTGCTTTAAATCTACTTGTAGCAATTGGTACAAAAATAATAAAAGAGTAAAGACGCAGCATTCCGTTATTACCCATCAGAATTCTATCCTCTTCGAAATAAATTGTTCTTCATTTGGCTAATCAATATAATAGTTATTTTCACAATACAAATTGTATTTATTCTTCAACATAATTAGACAAGTAGTTGTATCTAAATGCCAAGTCTAACAGATATTCGAAATGCGCATGTTTACTATTAGTTGCCCATAAAGTTTATTTTCGAACTCAAGAAAATGCAAATGTAGAGTATTTTCTTCATCATATATTATTTAAAATGAAAAAAAAATGTTGCAAAACTATGGGATAATCCTTTAATCCCGTAATCTCCATTAAGTATGTACGCTTTTAATAAATTTTCGTTAAAAAAATAATAATACACATAGTATTCGGCTACAAATGGTAACAAATGGTAATGAAGCAGGTCCGTATTCACGAAGCATAGGGGATGGTCCCCCTAAATTCCCCTTGGTTCCCGCATTTTTGGTAACACTCTCCTTATATTTATGATAACAAGATGTAAAAAAATGTTCCCATACTAAAGTAAATTCACCGTATTTCTCTGCAGTACAGTACCTAACTCAATAGCCGTTACATCTCTTAGAATGTGGGAACTCTACTTTTTAAACAGACAACAGTAACCTAAAGCAATATTAAATGTAAACATTGTAAAGTTATGCCGCGAAGTGTGTATAAAATACGTGTTACCGTAGCATGCGAGAAACACGTGCTGTTTGTTTACACGTGGTTTGAATAAAAACACGTGCTTTGACTTGTAAATAGATAGTAGTGGAAGACGGAGAAAGCCGACGACAGCAACCGAAGACAACCAATGGTGCAGACGACATCGGGAACTGCAAATTCAGCGATCCAGAACAGAATAAAAAGCACCGAGCTGCTCCAAGAAGCCACTATTCTGCTCCCAGGAATAGTCACGTCCACTACTAATCTTCCCTCACTTAGGTCGGATCCGTTACGGGATAGACCTTCCTTCTCACCTTGGTCGGATCTGCTACGAGATAGGCCATCCCCACCTTGGTCGGATCTGATACAAAATAGGCCACCCTTCGTACTTCCTAAGTCCAGATCTACTACGGAATTGGGCTTCCTTTCTTTACCAGATAGCAACCCGCTACTTGGGCCAACTATTGCCAGACAACAAATATTCTGGGCCATCGTCAACTGCAATCGAGGAAACAGAGAAAGTAATTGAGATACTTTGTACCTCAAAATTGTCTCAATAGTTTTGTACGGGAGACTCTTTTTATTAACTTTACGGACTTTGTATTTTTAATAAAAGGTGAATGGAAAAAGACAAACGCCGGTCCTTCCATTCACCCTACCTTGCTCTACCAACAAGAAATAAAATATTCAGTAACGGCGCCAGACTTAGTTATTCTGGGTGTTGTGGAGGCAATCAAGGTGCCCCCTCAAGGGAAACATTACATTGTGTAGCTATTATTTTAAATTAAATAATTGCGCCGGTCGTTTTTTAAACACCACAAGGTAGAGCAATTCATCTTAAAGTGAAATTCAAGTTATATTAATTCACAGATAAACATTTTTGTTTCGGCAATACACATATAGAACTGATGGTGATTAGCAAAATCATGTATATATTCGTATCAAATAAATAGCACTTATAGTAGGTGGGACAGTAATATTCTGTACTTACTACTAAATTACCAGATTTAACTAGGATATTTTTAGAATTTAAAAAAAAGAGAGAGAGAAAAGGTTGCAGGATTAAGTGTAAAATTGAGTCAAAATAGGTTATGACAACGACCCGATCAGGTTCACGAACTAGGGAATCTGATAGCGAGTACGAAAGTTATATTACTTCCCATAGAGATTATATGTCAGACGACGAAAATAACATGGTTCCATTAGCCTATGCATCAGATCAGTATGCGCAGAAGGGTAAGCAACAACATGCTCAAGAACTTGATTCATAGGCCACACCAGTTCTTGATTACTTTAATTTTGTGGACAAGATGGTTCAAATTTCACTAGTTGCAAACCTCGCTACGGACAAACCACAACACCTCAACAAAAAAACAGTAGAATAAAACATATTACAAAAAGAACGGAAATAACAAGCAAGGTTACAATACCAAAAGCAATAATGAACAAAAGAAGAGTAACCAAGAGAAGAATGACAAAATATTATTGTGTGCAACTTGTTTTGGCCCAGGACACGGATCAACCGTATGCTGAAAAAAGAAGAACAACGAGTCGGGAAACGAGTAAACTCGCCCCGAGCCAGTTTGAGCTCGCGGGCCCAGCACATAAACAAACAAGAAAACAAAATCCCGCACTTTCATATAGAGGTAGATGACAATCTCCACAAAACAAGTCACATGATAGACCCATTTGAAAAAGTATTAGTCATCAATGAGAAACACGAAATCGCTGATTTCGATACAACAAACAATAAATCACTAATTAGAATAAGATTACAAAATAAACAATTACCAGCTATAATAGATACGGGATCAACTTTGTCAGAATTGCCAAAAAACCGATTTACCTCCAAATTGTACACTGGTACAAAATTAAAAGGAATTTCTAACAGGTTGATGGAACTGAAGCACATGGCTTTAAAAATTTAAAACTGGGAGAACTATTTTCTCTCATTATTTTCGAATAATGGAAAAAGGAAATTTTAATCCAATTTTCGAGAAAAATTTGCTATGCCAATTACAAACAAAAATTGACATGGGTCAAACTATTATATCATTTTACAAAAAAGCAAGGAAACCTCTAATACCAAAAGAAGAAAATGTTAACGAAGAAGTCTCGCAGACAGTTCTTTTTTCAATGAAATAACAGGTGCATGTGAATGATTTCACTACGAAAAGGATTACGATTCCAGCACGATTACATTTCTATCTTCAAGTCAATGTACAGGCAGAAAAGCAACAGCCATGACATTATTTCGTAACTTTACTGTAAACACTGCAAGATAGATATGGATTAGAAGCTCTTTCAATGAAAATACCAGATGAAGACTTAACTATGCTAGTGTCTAACCCAGCATCACATAAAATAACATTTCCTAAGAATACACCAATAGGATATATTAAAAAGGATGTAGAAGAAGTTTCTCTCTACAACCGAGAAGATAAGGAAAAGCAAGTTGATCATATCTACAAATACAGAACGAAAGAACAGGTACAGGAAAGACTTGAGTTAGTGGCTACTAAATGTGACTTGAGTGCATTCGACATGAACCCTGAATTATCAAATAGCCAAAAAGTTCTGGTCGGAAATTTACTATACCGATATAGGGCGTATTTTCTTACGCGCCCACAGACTGGATTTTTTAGAGGTTATACACACAAAATAAGGATAGATAAATCAGCAACATTTCACGATAGAAGCTCTTCCATACCAATAGACCGTCAATTAAATCAACTTCTTCAAGCAAACATTATAAGGGAGATAGATGACAGCCCATTTTCTTCACCTTTTTTAATAGTAAAGAAAGCAAGCTCACAAGATTTTAGGATAGTGCTCAACTTGAAAAATGAAACATATATAGCAAATACCTTAGTGTGCCATTCCAATCCACCGAGGATGTTTTGCACAACCTTAGAGGAAACACTTATATCAACAATCGATATATCCTAGTCTTACTTCCAAATATTGTTACTTCCAAAAAGTCAACGATACATGACATTTGAATTAAACCACCAAATAAAGAGTTATACCTTCCAAAGATGTGTTATGGGTCACTCTGAATCAGCACAGGCGCTCTCTATAGCTACTTGAGAATTTACCGAGTCGCATTACGAGGTACGCAGGTGATTTAGTCATCGGTTCAACAGACTTTGGATAACAACTAGCAGACTTGGAACTTCTACTTCAACGCTTACGTAAGCACGTCTTCTCAGCATCATCCAAGAAGACGCACATCATGTACAAACAGCTCGATGTACTTGGAGTTTTAGTGAGTGGAGAGGAAATATCTATTTCTCCAAGAATTGGAAAGAAAGTAAAAGAATTCAAGAAGCCAACCACGAAGAGACAATTAAAGAACTTTATCAGCCTATGCAGTTTCTTAAGGTCATACATCAGATATTTCACGTCAAAAGTAGACAGATTCCAACAACTATTGACAAAAGGTGCCAAATTCAAATGGACAGCTGAGCTTGAGGAACTTTTAGAGAAACTTAAACACGATATAATTAATGCATCATCTCTTTCTCACTTTAACGAAAATGTAGAGATACGCGTCTATACAGACGGTAGTAGCATGCAAGTTCGCGGAATATTATCATGCTATAATCTCAAAACAGGACAGGAAAAATTGATATCCTACTGCTCTAGAAGGCTAACCAAAAGCGAAAAAAACGCCTCAACATGGTCTAAATAGCTTTACTCAATTTCTTTACGCAATGCGCAAATTCAGATACTTCCTTTTAAACAAAAAGTTCACAGTTTTTACCGATGAAAAGTGCCTCTCAACACTTCAGTCACAGCCCGATAAGGTGGATAAATTTACCAGATACCGGATATTTTTGTTGATTACAACTTCGATATTCAGCATCGGCCAGGGGCAGCATTTCCAGATATCATAAGCCGTTTAGAATCTCCTGAAGACATTAAAAGAAAGGCTAGCGAAGGAAAATAAGAGACGGAACACAGCACAACGGCAAACAGGGATAAAATGAAAGGTTCAGAAGACGTCTATGCCTTCCAACATAATTCTTTAGAAGAAACCGCTCTCCAAAAACAGAAATGTTCGCCAGCAACGAAAAGAAAGGAACACCAACAGAAAGATGCAGCATATATGAATATCATAGCAGCTCTAGAAGGACATGCCACGGCAAACAACTTAACGTTACGATCCTTAAAATACTACTGCCTAAAGAATGGCATCTTATACCGGACACAAAAGCACACAGAAAGTGGCATCTTTATATTTATTATGTATACCTTAAACATTAGTAAACGATTTGTTTCAATACATACATAAACACCCCATAAGAATTCCATAATCAATTCCTAAACATTCAAAGACTCTACTCACAAGGTTTGTTAAAGGAAGCATTAAGTTTGCTGGAAAACTTACAATGTCGCTTTTCTTTTAATATTGTGTCGTGTGGTTAATGATATGATACATTACTCTTTAATCGAATCTTTAGACATATTACGGGTAATAAGTGAAAATCATTATCAGAGAGATGCTTGCTACGTGTCTTATTGTGATTTTCTTTGCTTTGATTGGCATTAAACTGTCTTTATCGTTTTTAATCTAATCGTGGGCTGTTATCTAAAGGCCAGCCTTATTTTCTTTTTATGTGATATCATGGCGCTAGATTTAATTATCTAAGATCAATTTTCTTTTGGGGCTTATCTAAAAAGTTTCCACATTCAACGCGTGCAAATTTTAATTTGTTAAGATTTAATTGAAGGAAGACTTTTTCTCTTATATTTCTCTTTTCTTATACTTTAATTAAAATATGAGAAGGTTATCTGTGTTTGTATACGAAATGCTTTATTTGTTTTCTCTTCTTCCTTTATGTGTACACTATTGTTCGTTTTGCTACGCAGCAAACTTTTCTTTTGCGAAAACCCCGGTGAGTGCTGTAAGTTAAAATAGTGTTTTGTAGAAGTCTTTTAAATTAATGTTTTGGCTATACTGCTATATTTCGTTTATTGTCTAAGAGCGGTTTTTTCGAGTGTTCTATCGTTTGTTATTTGTTTTTTATTGTAACTAATCAATAATCTGCTTGACGACATCTTCATCATGTTTATGTCCTAAGTCAGGATGGAAATACGAACGATCGTTCACTTTTCAAGATGTAATGATGCAGTAATGTGATAGAATGTACGAAGACAGAATATATACTGATATATGTCTATATATGTGATGAGATGTCCAGCTTTGCATACATATCTTTTTTAATCAATAAAGAAGTCTACCTGTCGAGAGATGAGTTATCCTTCAACCCAGATACTTTATTTACAATTCAATGGTTGTGGTTTGTCGCTGAATAAGTCTACATAAGCGAACATGCTACATCTAATTCAAAAGCCTTTGATCCTTGCATTTAGGAAATAAGACATAGCACGTATACATACTAGAACTATGCTGAAGAAGTAGAGAATGGAAGCATAACATTCAGAAGAAGAGAATGAAAGAAGACAGAACGATAGCATCCACATCATAGCTAAAGATGAAAAGCAGTAAGACGAGGTTGTTCCTTCTTAACAAGTTTAAGGTGGATTCGCGCTCATACAGAAATATGAATAGCAAAAGAAAGCGACAAAAAAGAAGCATTTTTCATCACGTTTTAGCACCTAACACAATTATAGGTCATTTAATGTAAGAATTTTTCACTTGCAGTATAGACTAACAGGCATAATTTAATGAATGACGAACACTAGAATCACAATACTAAAATTAGCATTTTTTCTCATAGGACACCATGGTTCAAGCAGCATCGATAGTGAAATCGACCGCCATATTCTTAATATTACTCATCCTACTCGGCATGGCAGAATCCAAGGAATTAGTTCCAGTACAGTATAAAAGGCACCGAGCTGCTCCAAGAGGCCACTATTCTGCTCCCAGGAATAGCCACGTCCACTACTCCTCTTCCCTTACTTAGGTCGGATCCACTACGGGATAGACCTTCTCTTCTCACCTTGGTCGGATCTGCTACGAGATAGGTCATCCCCACCTTGGTCGGATAGGCCACCCTTCGTCCTTCCTAAGTCCAGATCTGCTACGGGAAGGGCGTAAACCAAAGTGCTGTTACCGCCTATGCAATTCATTTTATCTTATATCCAGATCTTTTACGGGATTGGACTTCCTTTCTTTACCAGATAGCAACCCGCTACTTTGGCCAATTATTACTAGACAACAAATATTCTGGGCCATCGTCAACTGCAGTCGAGGAGACTTAGAGAAAGTAATTGAGATACTTTGTACCTCAAAATTAAGTCTCAATAGTTTTGTACGGGAGACTCTTTTTATTAATTTTACGGATTTTTTATTTTTAATAAAAGGTGAAGGGAAAAAATACAAACAGCGGTCCTTTCATTCACTCTACCTTGCTTTATCTACAAAATAATAAATTATTCAGTAACGGCGCCAGACTCAGTTAAATTGGGCGTTGTGGAGGCAATCAAGGCGTACCCTGAAGGAAAACATTACGATATTTCTTCTTATTTCTGACTTTTCCTTCTTTCGTTCTTTTTGATGAAGTGCTAAACAAGGTTAAAAGGTTAACATTTTGAAGAAAAAAAGTATTTTACTAATAACACGGAAATACGTACGTAAATTTATACACCACAACTTTCTTGTGTATATCGCTTATTAATAAATTCAATTTTGTACTTATTATGAGATTTTCCGCTATACTTACAGCATTGTATAAAGCATGTAAGTGGGTTTGAAGTGTGATGAATCGGATCGAACTTATTGGTTTATAGTTCGTTTTTATAATGGAGTACCAAAAATTGGCCATGCTACTGGAGATCAACCATTAATTTATCAACAGATCTCTTTGGGGAATAACATTTATAGTACAGGGAAGAACATCTTTGAAGTATTGTATTAGCAACAGCTCGCAACACTACTGATCCATTGATCTAGCAACGCAAGATATCTGTTGAGAATAACATTTGTATGGAACAGAAGAACATTTTTCAATGTAGTATATCAGGAACGGCTTGCAGTCCTACGAATCCTATACATATTTCATTACCAGCTCTACCAATGATCTAGCAACGCAAGATAGGAATAATAATAATTCCGTCCTTTTAAATTCAGTTTCGTTATTGCTGGTTAATGAAATTGTAAATGTCACATATTGTTTCGCTGCTGAAGCCTCAAAGGTTCAGCTGATCTGGACCGTATAAATGTATGTGAAACTTTCACAACATAATTTTTATATGCTGGTTTTGGAGAAACATACGTTTTATTTTTTTTTTTACATATGTGTGGTTTTGGAGAAAAAAGCCTCAAACAACTGGAAATATTTTTTTTCGCATATTCTGGCATTTTTGTAGCCCCTGGTCCTGGACTCTCAATAATCCAATTGATCGCAATTGAACATATTTATGTAACACACTCATATCATAACGTTTCATATACCAAATATGTGATAGGAAGGGGACGTGGTGTTCCAGAAAATAGTCGGAAAACAGACGCTCAGGAAGCTTATTATTTTAATGTTATGGCTTGTGTATGTGAAATCACTTTTGTAGGTTCACTTATTTCTGATTACAGTAGAACGTTGACTATCCGAATTAATTGGGGACAGGTACAATTTGGATATTCGATTTTCGGATAACCAAACTAGAAGCCACAGAGTGCATACAATTTTAAAGGTTCTCTAAAATAATGTTACTATTACATTGCAGTACAGTATATGCAAAATACAATACTAAAGAGAACTTATTTCGTGAAGCAATCACTAAGTTTTCGTTGTTTGAATGCAACGCTCGGTTTCCTAGCGTCGTGATATCTAATCCCATTAAGCAGAAGTTAACTAGAGCAACATTCATGTTGTTGTTTATACCACATCATCGCCGTTTCCAAGGCAGCAAACCCGTCTGCAAGAGATAAAACCTGTTTATCGTCACCATCATCTGCGTCTTCGCCCGTTTCAGTATCCGTAGCATACGACGTTTCCTCGACACATTTTGTAATTTCTTAATCTAAAGTTTGAAAGCCTGGTCAACATGATTTCGCAGCCACTCATTTGCATCTGCTTCATCACAGTCTTCATCTTCTGAGACACTAGAACAAGTCTGTAAATTGATCGATCTGCAGCTCTTTGAGGTTTTCGGTTTCTTCTATTGATCAGAATTTACTACACGCATTTTTAAAATGGTCTTTCCCGTAGTTCACCTAACATATAGTAACAGTCCTTAATATTTAGCTTTCTATTAGAAACAACATGCTCTTGGTCGTTCTCTGCTAGTAGCAAGCGTCGGAGAACTTGGTTCTGATAAAGATTCTGAGTTTGCGAATTCCTTTTCCGAATTTCCAACGTTTATATTATTGAACTTTAAATAACGATTTCGTATATTTGACATTTCGAATGAATGATATTGAAATACAGGAAAGCGTTAGATGTCCGAACAAGTTGTGCTTGGTTATTAAGAACACAAACAATTTGGAATTTTGACTTACGAACAAGGTAAGATAAGTAAGAGTAAGTTTTGTTTGATTTGCATGTCATGGTAATTTTCATCTCTAAATAAAACAAATGAGGGAGAACCTAGTCGTTGTACCGTGCACATGTACTAGTGCCAAGACCTTTCGAATGGCAGCTCATCACCTTCGTAGTCCTAGTAGTTCCTGAGTTATAATTTATCAATGGATGAACAGAAAAACATGATAATTTTCAACTGGGTTTATCGAGTCCTCTCGAACGATGCCTCAACCATGTTCATAGTTCTAATAATTTCTAAATTGAAAGTTGTAGTCAGACATACAGAGGGATGAACATAGCTGTCATATAAGGCTTCACAACTTTAGCTGTTGATGCCTAAAGCAAATTGTAGTATTTATATCATCTTAACAGAAACACTACTAAACAGTTTTAATTATCTTCTCTACATTGAACTGGGGCAAGTTTGCTGCCGATAGACATCAAAGTGTTCATTTAAAACATACGAAAGTTCTAACTGTTGGCCCAACACAGTAGCGCGTGAGCTCAAAGCACCGAAAAACTGACCTCACAATTGAAAATTTTATTTCTGAAAAAGTTAGCCGAATTCAGCACAAACATACAAAATTTTCACGGAACTAACTCTGGCGATCTTCTACAGACAAGAAAAAAATGTACATATGCATGGCAGAGTGCAGTTGCTTTGTGTACTCATGTTCTCATTAAACATTTGTTTTATAAAGAACTTATTGAGATTTTCCATAAAAGCTTTTCATAATAATCCCGTTTATCTAGCGAAGCTGGCTCGGTTGTACTAATTATAAAATGTATATGTCATGCCAAATTACATAAATGATAGTTGCGTTTCGAAACCGAAACTAACCTTGGTCTCATCCTGATATAATCAGTAGGGTGCTGCCGATACGGAGGCTTGATGTTTTTTCTGGATGTAGATGAAGAGATAAATTGGAAATTTAGCTATCTACAATTTCAAATTTCAAAGAATCGTTGAAAACATGCGAGTCAGTTGTTGAACAATAAGAGGAGTTATCGTGTCCCATCAACCTCTGCTATAGTTTATGGTTTTCTATGGACCTGTGTTAACTTCTACATATTTATAAACCCTTCACGCTACACTTACTCTATAACAATCTTATTCATTTCTATAACCATATCTGAACGTCGAAAACTAGCCAGCCACTAATTGTGTACTTCTCCATTGTAGTACATTGTGTACTACAATGTCTCGCACACTTAAGTAACTTCTGTTGCTACCTTATTTCTCTCTCTCTTTTCAAACACACACACCATAATTCATTGAATTTGATAAACACACGCTGTTCTGCACGCGTGAACATTGCGTTAGGGCGGTATTTCACACAACAATCACTTTAACACTGTCTACTCGCCACGCGCACCCTAATATTGGACCGCAGCAGCGTTGAACTGACTCGTACACATCCATGGCACACACTACGTTCGTCATTTGTCTCCTGCCCACACGACACTCCAATCGTAGCAGTGTTGCCAGTTCGAGTTAAATAACCCTCGTATATATAGTATTTTCCCCCCTAAATTTGGTGAGGTCCACCTAAGGTTTTAAACTCGCTACGGATCTGGTGAAAAGTAAAGTGTTTGGTTTTGTGCTCCCGTACGTAAGTGTTGTTAACAGGGTTGTTGAATTAGTTTCAAGTGAAGAAAGAATTTCAAGTAATGTGAGTATATTGTCAAACCATTTAAGTATAACTTTTCTTTTTACACTATATAATAAACGTTAAGTGTTCAAAAATGTCGCAAGTTAGACTGTAGTCACGTTGACCGGAGGCATGATTTGAATTTACGCCCAGAAAAACACAACACAATCTAATTCGACATTTTCATTGGCTGAAATATTTTGCGTGATGTCACTGTTGAGAGTCGTTCCTTCCCTGTTTCATGTTCCGGTTGGATAAAAAGATTCAGTTGTCATAGAGGAACAGTGTGACCACTGCTAGTACTTTCGTACTAGATCTTGTACCTTTTATAATATTTTAGTGTTCTAGTACGTTCACCAACAATTCTAGTACTTTTCTCCTCTTCTTTTCTCGCAAATACATTTGGGAGTGGAAAAGGAACCTCATGAATATTTGGCAATGTAGGAAAATTTAATTGTTCCTGGTAACTTTTTTTTTATGTCTGGTGTTCCTCTTGTATTGTATTTACAAGAGAGGAAGTGGTAGGCCCTACAGAGGTGCCGTCCAGTCGCATCCTCCAATGAGAAGTGGTTGTTTCTCGCTTGACAATTCGTAGGGCTCGGGAAACGGGATGATAGTTGATAGTGCTTCCTTATGAATCACGGCAAATGCTTTTGGGGGAAAAGGTATAGGGGAAGGGTGGAATAAAATGAACTTTTTAAAATCTTAAAAGCCGCCGGCAAAAACAATACGAACAAGTGGCACGGCAGATACGATCTATAGATGATCCGTGGGCCGGGAACAGAAGGGAAAGTGCGGAAATATCTGAAAATAAGACGTCTTATTTGTTTCTTTCTCTTGCAGGATTTCTCTTATCAAATATGAGCCGCCAACTTTGAGGTAAAAAAAAAAAAGTAGTCGTCTAAAGAGAAAGACGTTCGTGAACTCTGAATGTCATGTCCTTTAATTTGTGAAATGATGCGATATTTGTAGATTACTGGTTAGTACGCAATAGCTATTTCCAACAAAATTAATCAACACATTTGTCGTTTGTTTCAGATTTGCTTCGCCCCCGTTCTCACACAATGCGATGGTTTCGGAGAAAAAGGAAATTTATCTTCCTGACGTGAAAGAATTACCAGTAATCAGCAACTAACATTTTTGAACATTTTGTGATCTTTTAAATTATAAATTTCGAACAACGTTTTATAATTCTGATGGTCTGAATATTTAGTTCACCGTCCAGTTTCATCAGTTTCTTTCAGAGAAAGCTCTTTGAAGAAAGGATATTTTTACATCTTTGGGAAGGGGAAATCTCTGGGGGTGGGTAAGAGGATAGATTCCGTGTGCGTTTCTTGGTCTTTTAGAATTTTGTGGGGGCGGGATATTTTTCCTGACCCAATAACTCCTACACTCTGAAAAAAAATAGCTGAATTTGATTCAAAATGATTAAATATTTTATCAAAACGCCAGGTTATTCCATTATTTAATCCTGAATAAAGGCGTGAATAGCAATGGCGAAACATGCATTTACAAAGAAGCTCATCTGCGGGTCGTTGAACAAAGAGTTGAGAAAGATATGAATTAACTGCTTTGTTTTTGGCCTTTTTGCATCGAAAGCTCAGGTCGGGATAGGCCAGGGGAAAGGAAACGGGAAGCTGCAGCTTAAGTTGAAGGTACCATCCTGACATTTGCATGCTTTGAATGAGGAAAACCCCTGGATCATCGGCCGCTGGGATTGAACCCACGACCTCCCTAATCCTTAACCAACACTCTACCACTGAGCCACGACTGCTCGGTTTAAATGCTTTGCATAGAATATTTGGTTGTATGGAGCGGAAGCCTGAACTCTACGAAAGAATGACGAAAGAAAATTTGAAGCCTTTGATATGTGGATTTGTAGAAGAATTGAAAAAATCAGCTGGATACAGAAGGTGCGAATTGAAGAGCTGAAGAGAGCAGACGAATAATATTGGAAAAAATAAAGAAGTGAAAAAGAAACTAGCACAAATATTGGCTGCGCAGATATTTTTGCTGAACTGAGCGATGCAATTGAAGGTATGATTGAGAGAAAGAAGACAAATTCAACTCTTTAGCAGTATTAAGGAAGATAAAACCGTGTCCTAAGATAAAAGGGAAAGCGTAGGATCGGAATAAATGGAGAGCGTTTTGCTTACCTTGAAGGACCAGCCACTTTCGGCTGAACACTAATTATGATAGGTCACGGCGGCTTACTGGTAGATCGTACAACTCTGGTTTGTGGGGTCTCCGGTTCGATCCCGGCTCCTACCATATGGAATTTATAGTGAATAAACAACGTGTGCGTGTTTTTTTTTCGGGTTGTCCCGTTTCCTCCCATTTTCTTCATTTCACAAATCCCTTCATTATCCATCGACCAATCAAAATTGCCTAAAGGCCTTAAACAAAATTAAGTGGAGTTTTGCAAGGTTTCTATCGAATTTTGACCGTTAAAATGTTGAAGTTGGGGGTTATCTCAATGATTTGGGGGGTCACTCCCCACCCACAGTGGAGGGGGGTCTGGCGAAATGGTTGTAAAAGATATTAATATCGTAAAATGTCATAAACGGGAGCAGATAAAATTTTAGTACTTTTCCCCCAGATCATTTTTCTGCACAAGTTGGTTCCAAATATTTTTGCTGGGTGGTCACACTGTAGAGGAATGGAGTAAGAAACAAACAGAAAATACGATAAGATGGAGAATATTCCAGAGCGCTTCAAATTCATATGGCAGAAAATATGAAAGATCTGCAATTGGAAATGCGTACCATAGATAATAATAGTTAGCATAATAATAGTTTAGTATATTTTCAGTTTCAACTTTATTGAAGTTTATGGTGAAGGTAAAAGCTGGTTAACGGATTAGAAACATGCGTTGCCCTAATGGAGGTCTAAAATATGATTAATATTGCTTGGCAATGTTATACCAACAGTAAATTAGATTAGTGTTAATATTTTGATAGCCATAGACCGGAAATATCCCTATCATTTCCATTTACACTTGTATTCCCAATAGCGATCTATTCAGCTCATTCAATGAGTAGAAACATTTAAGTATTTTAAGCATGTGGAATTCTGTATTTACGAAAATCAATGACAAGTCAATAAATATTGTCACAAATGAGAACATATTCCGTTCACACAAGTAACTATTAGCTTAACTATTCTAGAGTGCATTATTAACAAAACTTACGATACTACATTCATACAATTTCATTGCTCAAGTAAATTGTATCTATAATCAATGGTTATTTCATCATAAACGTGTAGCATTAAAACAAATTAAACTTTATTTCGAGTACTGACATTGTCGACAATCAAAATTGAATTCTACGCCCATTATTGAGCAATTCTAGTAAAAATCCAATATCGTTATTCAATTGTCTCATAAAGAGTCATCCATGCGATCATATAGAAATTACATACTCCAAATTTCTGAATAAACAGTATTTCTTTCTCCACTTTGCCCAATACTAAGTGACGTTTTATAAACTCAAATCAATGATAGTAGATTTAGATATTTGTAGTCTAGTATCAAAGTATTTTTGGAAATTGGAAGAATTTTATCAACATCAACGAACTTTACATAACCTTGGATCCTGACACGAAAATTTTTAATTTATTCAGAAATATTTCCACGCAGTGTTCGATTTGTTATAAATTACGAAGGGGGATTATACAATTAGTATTTGCTTGTAACTTTCAACTTACTATCTGTTTGGGTAGAAATATAAACATATTTTATCCCTTGTTGGGATAATATTCGGAATCAACTACCGGGGATGAAATCCTCACGCACCAGGGAAAATCCCCGGCATCCCCCTGGAAAATCGAAAACTGCTTCCACGAGGAAAATAATTTATCTCCGACGCAGATTTGCAGCCATTGCAGAAGATAATATAACACTGCTTCACTATAAATAAAGTAAAACTTAGACACCGAAATTTGGTTAAGAAAATTGTGATATTTTCCGCAACGACGGTTATCTGATGCTCCTTTAACTTAGTAATCTAGACGTTACGCGCAATTCATCTTTATTTTAGCAAATTAAACTGTTAGGCTATTAAGTTAAATTATCGACTGAAAACTATCGTCGCGCTAGACGCAGCGTAAAAAAAGAAGAGACTTATTTTGAAATATGTAAAGAATACATATTCAGATGAAAAATTACACACAGGGAAATAGTTGTAACACTTCCTATACTCATTAACCTGAAAATAACTGTCAGGAAAATGCTTTATACTTTCCATGAATAAACGGAGTGAAGCATAATATAGCGCGTGAAATTATACTACAAGTAACAGGAGTCAAACCTGATTAGTTATATATCAAAACTTCAATATTTTGGTTCAGTATTTAGTTCTATATTAGATTCGGTATTTCGTTATCAGTTCCATATCTTCAGTGATTCCGCAAGGTCCCCCCAAATTCTTAAGAACACCCTAACTTAATTTTTTACGGTCAAAAGTCGATAATCTTGCAAAACTCCAAATTTTGACTTCACCCTCCCCCCTCCCCAACGGAAAATACTGGCGGAATCCCTGCACATCTCGATATTTTGATATTTGTTTTGACCCACCTTTGTTTTTTGACACTACTCTGATTTTCGTTACACCCACCTTTGGGACGTAATTACCATTATCAACATAAGTGAAAACGTGTATAGCTTTAAAAAATCGAACTTAATTTTGCTTTGCATATAGGCCTACCCTAAACCTTTTAAGATTGTCATGTACTGTAAGCTACCGTTTCATTTCATCTTTCGATATAAATGTTAGTTTCCATCGATTTTAAGCTCTTATTAAACTCTGAATGTGCTGTGAATAAGTTGTTGTGGAATCCCTGAAACCAAGATGTTAATGAATTTAGAACTTGCGTTAGCAACAAAACAGTGACAATGATTTTAATGTAAGAGAGAGAGAGAGAGTTCCGAGTCACATATCAACTCGGAACATGTCTACTGTTGCATGTCACATTTCACACATCAACTCGGAATCAATAAGATAACAGGAATCGCTACCGTTGTGGTTTTACGGGCGCAAATTCAAATCATACTGACGGGAGAACTAGTCAGGATTGCAAACCTATATGTAGTAAGTTACATGATAGCTGGACTATAGTCAGACATTTTTTTTATTAAAGTATGATTCAAGTGAACATTGACCAATAATGCATGATACTTACTTGTTGAAGACACTTGTACTGCGTGACTGGCTTGTGACCAGATATAAGTGATAGGCCACGTGGAATATTAGCGGATATTTATTTAGGTGAATAAATAATAGAACTTAACTGTGAGAAGCAGCCCGAACTTAAATTGTAGATTGTGGAGCACGTATACCAGATTCAATATGGGAGTATATCTAAAATGTCAAAAGCAAATATCGAAACAAGATAGTAAGAAAGTTCAATGTGTTAATTTTGGGAATGTATTTCATTTCGCGTGTGTGAAGTTGAAAGATGAAGAAGTAAAGTATATGCCATCATAGATAAAGCTTGGCAGTGTATTCAGTGTCAAAGGGTAAAAAATATTATAAATCAGAAAAGTTCGGGAGAAGAAAAAGAAAAGAGGAGTCCAACGATGAAGGAGTTATACAAACTATTATTAGATGTGAAAGATGAGATTAAAGACCTGAAGAGAGCGAAAAAGAACTCGGAGCTGGACATAGGGAAATCGTTAAATTCGGCACAAGAAAAGTTGGATGAAAACACAGAATTGATTAAGTTGCAAGGGAAGGACATAAAATCCTGTCTAAAAATCATAGAGAGCTTAAAGTTTACCTGAAGAAATAAACTGAAAAACTAACTTTACAAATTGATGATCTGGAACAGTATGGTAGAAGAAATTCAGTAGAAATTCATGTATTCATGGAGACGGCGAATGAAGATGTAATTGGTGTTGTTAACAAAGTGAGTTTGGCATTAGACTTAAATATTGATGAAAAATGTTGGATGTCTGTCATAGGTTAAAGAAAACGGTTAATCAACCTCATTCTGGAATATTGGTGAAATTTATTAGACGTATCGAAAAGCAATTGTTCACGAAGGAAAGAAAGATAAAACGTAATCTAAACTGTAGAGATATATTAGTACCTAATGGTAGAACTGTATGTGTAAATCAGAACCTAACAATCCATAGAAGATCAATTTATAGTGAGGCTAGAAAGGTTAAGAATGAAAAGAATTATGATTTTGCGTGGGTAGATTGGGCAGGGAATGTAAAATTGAAAAAGATAGCTAGTGATTCTAATGTATTCACCTTAAAAACTTCGCATGAAGTCAAAATTCTGTAAGGGAAATGAACAACGTAAAACTTTTACTTTTTTATCAAAATGTAAGAGGTCTGAACACTAAACTTAATATTATAAGAACAAATATTTTGGCCTAAACTTTGATATCATTATTTTTACTGAAACTTGGCTGCATGATGGTGTATATAATGGTGAATTGCTGGATAATAACTATATTTTTCGGCAAGATATTAAGATAAACAAAGCGGGTGATAGCTACTAATATTATTTACTTAGTATACAAAATTGATATTAGTATAGAATTTCTGGAAGTAGTTGCTATTAAAATTAACCTATCCAATAGTAACCTAGTTACAATTTCCGCATACTTTAGGTCTGGCTCGGGAATAGAATTATATTATGTGTATTTTTGAAAGAAAATTGACGAGATTCTGTACAACGTAGATTAAAAAATGATGGTCGTAGGTGACTTCAATATTCCAGCTATAACTAGTGGTGATTATGATTTGTTCCAGGGAGGATCTTTATGTACTGCTATGGCTAATTTTATGACCAATTATAATAACAGAACTCTAGACTTGGTACTAACAAATGTGAATGGCAATGTAATTCTTGAAAGAGATCATAGAATATCTGCATCGTCCTTCTATAAACATTGAACAGGGATTGAACAATAGGATTACAAATAGGGAAACAAAATATACTTTAATATATAATTTTATTAAGGCTAACATCTATAAAGTATACAAGAATCTTGAGGAGGTAGACTGGAAATCAGTTATAAATTCAAATGATCCTAATGACGCGTTAGATAATTTGTACAACAATTTTTATAATGTTTTAAATAAATATGTACCAATGCGCAAAGTTTTTCATAATCGCAGATATTCAACATCGTTTACAGTTGAAATAATGGATATGTTAAAACTTAAGTAGTACATAGGAAAAGGAAACATAAATCCGCCTATAATATGAACATGTTTAAAGAGTTACGTCGAAGTGTCAAAAATTAATTAAACAAGCCTATGAAAATTACATTAGGAATATTGAAAGTGATCTAATGGAAATTACTGAAGGTTCTGGTTGTATATGAAAAGTAAAAGGAACGAACAGAATTGTAGTAATGCCAATAAATATAACATACAAACATTGACAACAAAATCGGATATAGCAAATGCATTTGCAGAGTATTTTAGTTCGGTATACGTTGATAATAGTCTTCTTGATTCGACAAACAACTTACTACCGACATTGATTGCAGATTGCCCGGTAATTAACAGCATTAATGACCAAGAATGCATTAAGGCTCATAAGGAAGTTAAACAAAAAAATTGAGTAGACCTAACATTATTCCAACCTATATACATATAAGGCATCGCGGAAATATTGGTTAAACCTCTTTGTAAAATTTATAACTTAATACTAAAATACAAATATTTCCATACAGGTAGAAACGAAGTAAGGTCTACCCAGTATTTAAATCAGGGAATCAAAACGACGTTGAAAATTATAGACCGACCTCCTTAATTAGTTCGCCAGCATTTGAACATATAATCTATGGAAAGCTATGTCATCATGTGAAACCTTATTTGTTTGTAAGTCAACTTGGATTTATTTCGGGGAGATCAACATCGGCTAATTTGATTTGTTATACACAATGTATATATACAATGCTCTAAATTCTGGCAAACCTGTTGATGCAATGCATTTTGATTTTGCAAAAGTATTTGATAAGCTTCGCCATATCTTAAGGGAAAAAATAGCTACATTTGCAATATATAATGATTTATTGAAATTTATATTATCATATTTGAATGAGAGGGAATAGTTTGTGATATACAAATGCGAAAATTCATATATTTATAAGGTAAATTCTGGAGGACAACAAGTTTCTAAATTGGGAAAGTTGCTTTTCTTAATATTTATTAATGATTTGCCAAAGTGAGTAAAATCTGCACAATGTATGTTGTTTGCGGATGATTTAAAATTATATAAAGAAGTAATTATTGAACAAGACAAAATATTGCTACAAATGGACATAGATAGCTGCTATATTTGGTACGATTACTTATTCTAGAAAAAAGTCACGGTCCACTTTAATTATTCAATAAATGGTACTAGGATAGAAAGAAAAAAATAAGATTAAAGATTTAGGTATACTCATGAACAATGAGTCGTCATTTATACCTCATTGTAATTATATTTTCAATGAACGTTATAAATTATAAGGCTTTGTAATAAGAAACACAAAGGAGTTTAAAAGTGCAGAAGCAACCGCAACACTGATTAATACATAAGTTTGAAATAAGATTGAATATAATTCAATCCTGGTTTCCAGGATACCAAACGTATATAAAAAATGAAAATACAAAGTAAAATTTTAAAATATTTATAACATAAGAAATATAGAAGATCTGCATACAGAGAATTGATATCTTATAAACATTTATTAAATGAATTTAAAGTATCTAGCTTGGGTAATAGAAAATTTACTCAAGGTCATTTTTATATAAATTAATAAATTCGAAAATAGATTGTTCTAAGCTACTTAAAGCCTTAAATTTCAACACTAAACGGGCTGTTTTAGGAGTTGGACTTCCTTTCTATATATCCAAATTTGAAACAACACATAAAAATTATTCCATTATGAGAATGTTATGAACATAACGAAATTATAAAAATAAATTAGAAACTACGTTTTGGTATGAAAATAGACGATTTTAAGAAAATAGTTTTATTTTATTTAGAAACCGATGGTCGAAATATTAAATGAGTGTTAGGTAACAATTACAATGGCGAAGTTTCCACGTGTATTATTTTTGCGTAATTTAATTATTTGTATTTAATACCGTTTCTTCATTCTTTTATTATTCATTTAATTTCTAGAATATCATGAGTTCATAATTTGAAATGTTAAATGTATACTATATGTACTCTCTCTCCTATGTACAACTTGTCTCTTCTCTAATATATT